>JASCZW010010300.1:0-37363 GCA_034211315.2 Aedes japonicus
TCAACTGTTATCAACCTATTGAAAAGTTCGATGAACGTTGTACACGATGTTGACGGAGTTATTCACGTGGTACAGGACGATGAAACATACGTCAAGGCAGACTTTGAAGCAGCTTCCTGACAGGAATTCTATATGGTGCAACCGGATCGCAAATGGCTGATATTTTCAAGCACATTAAACTGTCAAAGTTTGCGAAGAAATATCTGGTGTAGGCAGGCCATCGGTACCTGTGGCTTGAAGAGCAACGTTTACATTACGACCGGAACCGTCAGCAGGAAATTTATCTAAGCGTTTGCCTACAAAAACGTCTCTTGCCTTTCCTGGAGCGACACAATTGTTCCGTTTTTGTTTGGCCGGATTTGGCATTGTTGGCATTACGGAAAAAGGCCATGCGAGTGGTATGCCGCCAAGAACGTTCAAGTAGTGCCTAAGGACAAGAACCCTCCCAACACGCCAGAGCTCCGCTCAATTGAACAATATTAGGCGATCGTCAAGAGGAACCTTAAGAAGACTCAAAATCATCTCCTGAAATAATGCAAGTATAGAATATATTCTTGAAAACTTTTTTATTTAGGCATTGCAAATAACTTTGTAAGAACATTATATTGTCCTTGAAATTGTTAAAGTAAAGATGTTTCAGTGGAACATGTGTTTTTGGAGGTTGAGGGTTCTACAATTTTGTTGAAGACATCAACTCTCTATCTAAAAATCCTAAAGATTGAATTTTTATCTCACTTTTAGAGCGGATTGATCACAAAAGCCATGCCGTCAAAACATGAAGCCTGTCATATCTAGAAACTTTGCCAAAGATGCCATTGCTCTAGCTCCACTTTTAGGAAGCTATGAGTTGAGAGCGTTAAAATCGCTTTTTGACTACTGTGCTGTGGGAGAAGGACCAAACTGTAGGATATTCTCCGAGTCCAGACACTAGGTTCGTTGAGAAAGGAGCAGTCAGATACAAGCTCTTTTTGATTCCTGCAGCTACGAACAGTGACTTACGAGTACAACCACTGGTTTTCCTTTAATTTCGCAATAGTGAGCACTTTTGCTCTGCTTTAGTTTAATTTTTTATTCTCTTTGTTACAGCATTGTCCAATTGAAATGGATTCTTCGCAACGTCAGCTTACCTGTCCGTCACAAATTTTCACGTATCTTTTTCTTTGGTTGCTGCGATGTTTTGTTTTGTTTCGCATGGTTACGCCAACGGGTGGTACGATGTCTGATTCTCGTGACGTCAGTCCATGCGTGTCGCCACATGGCATTATCCGGGCGAAGCCAAACTGATGGCTTGGAGCAGCAACAACCTTGCTGACAGGTCGAGTGTAGGTCGATTTTGATGTCCGCACCGCAATTGTTCTGATTTTCCCGTCCGGACCTTTGTAAATCTTCTCTATTATTCCTTTTGGCCAACTTCCTCGATGTAACGACTGACATGGTATTCCTGGTAATTCCTGTTGTCCTCTGATCTCTGAACTCAGATCGATACGTGGAAATCCATTTGCGCCAGAAACGATCGGCATAGATCTGCGAATGTTTGTAAGCAGCCCGACAATTCAGATCTCGTTCGTCAAAATCATGGTCAAACTGGATTGAATTGTTTCGGTCAAGCCTCAACATGTTATGAGTTATCGGTTCAGGGTCCTGAGGATCATCTAGAACGTGTGTCAACGGCCTGTTTTTCACCACGTTCATTACCTCGCACAACACAGTTCGCAGCACCAAGTCCGTGGGATGCCTGTCCCGTAACATGGCACGAAGAGCAGTCTTCACCGAGCGTACTAAACGCTCTCAACAACCTCTATAATGCGGAGCTCCAGGAGAAATAAATTTCCACTGACCACCTCTGACGCTGAGCAAATCTTCTGTTTGAGGTGGGTCCAGTGTCTTGACTAATTTTCTCAGTTCAGCATCTGCACCAGTAAAGTTGGTACCATTGTCGATCATGATGCACTGTGGTAAGCGACGGATTGACATGATACAGCGGATGGCCATTATACAGCTGCTCGTGTCGGAGGAAGGCACAACTACGAGGTGTACTGCTCTCGATGTCAAACGCGTAAACAATACTACCCATCTCTTTTCAACTCGGCGACCCACTTTTACTGACAATGGTCCGTATTGGTAAACGGAAACACAACCGGGTTATCCTCTATGGTGGCAGGTTTCCCATTTGTGGAACGGTTGGTTTTGCTCTAGGATCACTTGCACATGACTTCGTGTTGTACTTCTTTACCTGTGAGCGAATCTTCAGGATACGATGCCGTTCCTTGATGTTGTTGACAATATTCTCCAGTCCTTGATGTGCGTTGGCGATATGATACATGCGAATTAGTAGCGTCGAAAACCGGTGGTTTGTTGACTTCAAACGACATGCAAACGTTCTGTAGACGACCACGCATAAAGATGATTCTATTGTACAGAAACGGCGAATATGTCTTCAGACGGCTACTGCTCTTACAAATCCGGTATGCTTCAGGCTTCAGTAGCTCTTCACGGAAAGCTTCCTTCTGCACTATCATCATCACCATTGGGTGGGATAGAGCGATCCATGCCACGGAAAAAGAAATGCTGCGAGTCCTGGTTCATTCTACCGGATCTTGATTTGATGGAACATCTCTTTGATATCCGCCACAAAAGCCATCTTCTTCTTCCTAGCACACATCAGGATCGCAATCAACGAAGGAACGAAATCAGGACTTTTAGCAGAAGATCGTTCAGTGAAAACCCGTGTGATTTCGCTTTGGCATCCATAACCAAACGAAACTTTTCATCGGTCACCACGCTGAAGTGAGGCAAATACCAGGTGTCCGGCGTTTCGGCGAGTTCTTCGGGTTCCAGTTTCCGGGCGTATCCCTTCTCGACATAGTCCTGAATCTTGTTGCAGTACTTTTCAGCGAAATCAGGATCGTTATCCATCTTCTTCTCGGTTATCTGAAGTCGACGCAGGGCATGGGGTCTACTTTCCGGGAAGACGAAGTTGTTGTACTTGTAGATCTGGCCCTACTTCGAAACGTTCAGCACGTCGTGGTACGATTCATTATGTCTAGTGCACGTTGATCTTCATCTGCAATCTTCGGAGACGGACCGGTGATGCCAAAATCTTCCGCCTTGTACATTTGCTTCACCAAATCCGTCAACTCGATGTCATTGACTTCAGAACAGAGGAAAGCATGATGATCGCTTGGTCCAGCAGTTTTCGGTTCAATTACTCCGTGAATCGTCCAACCTAGATGGCACCAAGTCAACTGTAAGCCGTTTACCAAGTATAGCACCGTCTTAAGTGGTACCAGTCGGTACCACTCAGACCCGAGTTGTTTGAACATATCAGCATACAGGGACGAGTATCTTGGATAGCAGCCGACGTGTGCTACATTTTGGTCCTTCTTCCACAGGTGAGCAACCACAATAGCAACATCCGGCCATCAACGACCCGACGTGTGCTACAAAGTTATCCAAAATGCACTTGAGCTCAGAACTCTAGATCTACAGTTGTAACAGTAGCTTTCAGGGCTAAATAATATTATGATATGTATTCAAACATATTGAATGAACCTCTTGGAAGCTCAACAGTAATTATTTTATAATGTCATTATTTTATAATTTTTTTGATGTTCTAGGTGATCAAAGCGGTCATTGAGTTCAGAACTTCAGATCTACAGTAATAACTTTAGCTTTTTAAGCTACACAAAGCTACGCTCCGTATTCAACCATATTCAGTGGATATTTTAGAATATAAACAAACATTACGCGATGACCTGGGATTATCCAAACAGTCCTTGAGTTCAGAGCACAAGATCTACAATTGTAACAGTAGGTTTTTGGAGAATGCAAAGGAACAATATGTGTTTAACAATATTCATTGAATAATGTAGAAGGTCAACTGACATAATGAGACAATCTTCGGATATTCGAGGTCATCCAAACTGTCCTTAAGTTCAAAACATAAAATCTACAATTGTAGCAGTAGCTTTTTGGGCCTTAGGTGACTAGGTGATAAGTATTCAAACATTTTCAAAGAATCTTTCGGAAGATCAACAGTCAATATTTTATAACTTTCTGATCCTCTAGATCATCCAAACCGTCCTTAAGTTCAAAACTTAAGACTCGCAGTAGTAAACGGTAGCTTCTAGGCAATACAAAGTTACAATAAACATTCATACATATTCAATGAATATTCTGAAACGTCCACAGTCATCGTAGGATAATTTTGTTAGTTTTAGGTCATTTAAAACATAAGGTGTACAATTGTAACAGTAACTTTATGAGCTATATAAAGATAAGTTAGTTTGTTTCGCATGAATATCCCAAGACTATCTTATAATGTTTGTTGGTCTGTTGGCATTTACTGAATATGTCTGAATTCATATCACAACATTGTAAGGCGGGTAAGGCTACTGTTAGAAGTGTAGATCTTAAGTTATGAGCTCCAGGTCATTTTGGGCGACCTAGCACACACACAAATAGATGTCATACTTTTTACAATCATTTCTATGTTATTACCAACTGCATCAGGACAAACAAAATTGCTTGCATAATAACGCGTAAAAAATTTTAGGCCTGAGAGGGTAAATTCAAAGAATACTGTATTGTACAATCTGAACGGCTTATGCCTGGGATAGATAAAGACTGTATTCGATGAAATTTAGACACACAAAATAAGTCACCAAAAATTTTCCTTGAGCCCGATTGTTTTCAAACTTTCTGGAAATAAAGTACTACTAAATAATTAAGTTTTGAGATTATTGGTTTATTGAATCTCTTCTCCTAACCAGTGCCCTGTACCTTGCCTTGACCCTTTTATTAAATTTTGGGCAATGATAGGACCGACTTGCTTACTTACTTTTAACTCCACTTTCTTTAGTTCAAGTTCATTTTCTATCAATTTTCGAGTTTTAACGAGCTTTGCCTTCATGATTGCCCAACATTTTTCAATTGGGCGAAGTTCCGGAGTGTTTGGAGGGTTGACGTCTTTTGGTACAAAACTACATTATTATCTTTGTACCAGTCTAAGACGGGCCGGGCATAGTGGCAAGATGCCAAATCCGTGCCAAAACAGTGTCGAGCCATCGTGAGATCTCAAGAAGGGCAGAAGTCGTTTTTGGAGGCATTCGTCCTTGTAGATTTGTCCGTTGACGGTCCCAGAGGTGATGAAGGGCTGACTCATTTTTCCACATCCGCAGATCGCTTGCCAGACAAGGAATTTTTTTGGCGAATTTCGACAGTTTCTTCTTCCGTACACTCTCCAAAACGGCCAACTTAGAGGTGGCGACGTAGTGTTCCTGCCCTGGCATTTGTTTGGTGTCGGCTTTAACGTAGGTCTCATCGTCCATCACAATGCAGAACGGTTTTCGGAGCCACTCCCTGTACAGTTTCCTTGCACGAGTTTTGGTCACCGAGTTCTGTTTATCGCTCCGGTTCAGTGCCTTCTGGACCTTGTACAC
The DNA here is from genome assembly GCA_034211315.2 of Aedes japonicus. Lineage (NCBI taxonomy): Eukaryota > Metazoa > Arthropoda > Insecta > Diptera > Culicidae > Aedes > Aedes japonicus. The sequence goes on from JASCZW010010300.1 coordinate 5,442, forward strand.
ATGTAATCCATAACGTTTCATTGTTTTCTGCACAAAACAAACTGAAACTTTCGCCTTTTTCGCAACATCCATGATCGGAATGTTGGGATAACGCTTAAATCGGTTCAATACCATCCTGGCCTTCTGGGGATTAGATGTGCCACGTTTTTTGCCACTACCATTTTTCCGCTTGGTTGTCTTACGGTCCTTGAACGTTTTGATCACATGAGATACGGTTGAATGTGCGATTCCGAGCTGTTATCCGATCCATCGATGAGAAGCGTTTGGGTTTTCGAAGTGAGTGCCCAAAATTTGCTGGCGCACTATTTCTTCATTCGAAGCCATCACTGAAATCACTCGACTGATTTTCACGAAACTCATTACACAATTGACACAGCACAATGAAATACATTCAGTTAAAATTTCAATAATTTTTACCCGCACGCTAAAAAGTTACGAACAATTGCGTGTGTCCAAATTTCATCGAATACAGTCTTTACACAGCGTACAACGTTGTTCTCCTTTAGTCTAGTACGTATGCTTCTGTACTGGATTAAAGTATTTGACAGTTCGTACAATGCTCAGCGTTAATGTCTGTCATAAGTATTACATTTAGTTGCGTAGTCGTACATCATCATTTCCAACAACCAAATGGGGCTGTACCTTGTAGTTTTTGTTTATAAAATTTCGTTTGTCAAAACCACAACAACCAATCATGAAACTACATTACAAGATGTAGAAAATCATATTATATGCCGGAATAAATGTTCATAGATTTAAATCTTTGAAATATCTTCCCAAGCATCACATAAGTTTTATAACGGTTGAACATACTCTTATATGACTAGATTTGGTTAAAAAGAAGCTTACTCAACATGAAAGCATGAAGATGTGTTACTCAGGTTTTCACATGGTTTATTTATTAAACAAATTTCTACGGAAATGAATCATTGATCATAAAAATCAAATTGTTTAAGATTTGCAAAAAAAAAGGACAAGTGATAACAGATCTTTCGTGTTACAATCGAATGATTATTAAGATCATCAACATTTTCATTATCATTAAAGAGTATAATTTTCAGTTAGTAACCCGATCTGATTCAAACCGATTGCAAACTCTACCGCTAATAATTTAAAATTCCACTTCAATAAATTCCCCATGACCGAATCAATAGCTATCGAAGGCCCAAATGTTAAATTTTCCCATTTTGGCATAACTGACTCAATTTACATTTTTTTCTTTGCGAACCACGAAATGGAATTCTCTAATAGGATTGTCAATGCGATTATTACTTCCGCCTTTGGAAAAAACTGTCAGCCTTTTGGCGTCCCCGCGGTCACATGCGTGTCGTCCACGTGGCTTAGAAAACAGCCCGAAGCCATTCGTGTACTGGAAATTCTTCCCAGTCTGGAATAACAGAAAATGAGCAAAATTTTTGCGGAAGCATTCCAGCAACTTTTCCGAACGTGCCTAGGATGTCAGGAAAAAAAATCACTCAACCCAGTCTAGAAAAGAATATTCATGGTAAAAATAATAATATCAATAATAAGCGGCTATAAGGAAACGAAAACAATTAATAGCCCGTTGCCATTGGCTATGTAAATTTTAACGAAAGTCCTTGTTGGAAGTAAAGCTTAAACGAAGGAAAAATGCGACGAAGTACAAATTGCTCCGATTTAATTCGAGGGGAAAAGTTATGCCGGAAAGGAACAGATGAGGAGTGGGAGCAGATTTACTCCAGCTCACATCCTCACCGCAGGAAAATGGTGACCCCTGCCTGAGGGCGATCGTTCTGCTCCATGGGTGCATTGTTGGCACGAGATGGAAGGTATACATAGTTCGCTCCGGCACTCGGGGCAAAATTATGAATCACTGGCTGCTTTTCTTGCCACCACCTTCCCCACCCATACGCCTCAACTCCGCACCCCCCCTTGCATATATTATAGTGGTTGTACGCAGAAGGAAGTTTTTCCATTAATGAAGTCACGATACACTTCATGCGAAGTAGTTTTACAACATCCTCTTTGCCAACCGGTTCGTACTATATGTGGCATTTATGGTCGGAGGTTCGTACATGATTTCACTTTAAATATTGCAATTATGTTTAGTATTTACGGAATTATGATGTGAGGAATTCGAAGGATTGTCATCAGCGTTTAAACAGCGTGGATTGAATCCTGCGCTTAAGATTTACTGATTGTTGAACTAGTTTTGATTTTTCAGATATACTCGCAAATAGGTTCTAACATATTTTCGGTACTTAAGGAGTGTATCGAAAATAAGCTATCCACAAACTTTCTTTCAAATTATGTTGAAAACCGATATTTTATTCATACAAAAAATTGATCCTTTATTGTACGAGGTTAAACTTGAACATAATGAAGACCGGATGAAATTTAAGTTATTCCTTCACGAATTTTCGAACTTTGGATCGAATGCTCTTCATCAAGTTCCGGACAAGTGTTGCATCGCATTTTTTGGACGCTTGAGCCCAAATTTTTTTAGGCTCCTGCATGTTCCCAGCTGCCTTACCAGTCTTCTTGAAGACCCTCTTCACGATTGCTCAGTAACGTTCGATGGGTCGATGCTGAGGGCAATTTGGTGGGTTGATATTTTTCTCAACGAAATCTATACCCTTTTCCGCAAGCCAATTGAGAGTGGTTTTGGCATAGTGAGCCGACGCTAAATCCGGCCAAAACAGTGGAGGTGTACTATGCTTCTTATATAAAGGCAACAATCGCTTCTGGAGACACTCAGATCGATAGACTTCCGCATTTATAGTTCCGGTAGTGTAAAAAATGGATGACTTCAAACCACAGGAACATATTGCTTGCCATACCAGTACCTTTCGACCAAATTTCTCCACTTGAATCGACCTGTCCGCATCGCTCACATCCTCCCCAACGACGGCAGTAAAGTATTGTGGGCCTGGAAGGGTTTTTGCGATCATTCCGACACTCGTTCCTGTTTTTTTGGCCAAATCACGTATTGACATTGATTTGTTCTTCATGATTAGAGATACCACTTTCTGCTCCAGTTTCGGGTTGGAAGAACCGGGAACCGCATGATGAATTCCAAACCGCTTCGCCAATTTTCGCATAGTAATACCCGTCTCACTTAGCCATGTGTCCAGAACCTTAATTTTCACTTCCTTTTCAATACGCGGCATTTTGAAAACGCAGAATTTGAACTGCACAAACAAGTAAACAAAAGAAAGCTGACAGTCAAACGCACTGCATGCAGTGTTCAGAGCATAAAAAACCATCACAAATACATGCGTACAACGCAAATGTATGTGGATAGCTTATATTCGATACACTCCGTATAGTAACTTTATGGTTCGTGCTCCATTTAGAGTAGATTTCACGGCTGATACTAAATCCACAATGATTGATTACGATTTTGGTTTTGTTTCGGATTAGTTTGGAAGGTTGGAGTTGGAGTTCAAAGTTATAACACACATTCGTGAGTGGTCCCTAAAGCATCCTTACTGTTTATTAAAATCAGTTCTTATTCTCAAAGTTTCAAAATGTTTTTGAATTTCGCTTACACTTCTTAACATCATCCTAAACAGTGCTGTAAATCATTTCGACTCAATAACATTTATTTGGTTATAACTTATTCCAGAAGCTGATTTTTACAATACCATGTACTTATGATCAAATTGTTGTGCTCAATGAATTTCGTGCTAACGTTTGCATTTATAATATTGACTTCTTTACGGATAGGGAAAAAAACTAAGACAAATAATTTCTTTTGAAAAATTTCCCATGCACGGTCATTATTTAAGCTAACTTGCAAAAAAAATCCGGCAGTTAACCGGAACATTTGCCATGGTGGACGAAAACATGCGTGTAGGCATGTTTTTGAGTTCTTTCTTCGATTTATTTATCAATTCCTCCTTTGTTTTCGCGACAAAATTGTTGGAGTAGATCTTACGCTTAAGGTTGGCCCAGACATTCTCGATGGGACGCAATTGGGGGACGTTGGGTGGGTTCGCCGAGTTGAGTACCACATCGATATTTAGCCGCTCCATCTCCTCCAACGATCGCTTCGAGTAGTGGGCCGACGCCAGATCCGGCCAGAACACCGCGTCTTCGCCTTTATGAGGCTATTCATAAACCACGTAGACTTTTCTGGGGGGAGGGGAGGTTTGACCAAGGTCTACGCTCCATACAAAATCAAAAAACCATGTATGAAGTTCAGTCTACGATGGTCTATGGATTTCTTGATTAACGACGCAACTTCCGGCAGGCATTTTGTACTATAAATTTCCCCGTTCACGGCCAGTCCAGAGCGAAAGAAGAGCGGCTTTGATATACCCTTCTCGCTGATTGTCAGCCACAGCAGCACCTTCTTGAGGAACTCGAAGAAAATACGAAGTGCCCTGCCAGTCTTTGCCATCCATGGTGAGATAGGTCGCGGTTCGCCGGGAAAATTGAGCTTACCATCTTATTCAGCCGCTGCCGCTGCGTCATTGCCTGCAGCTCCGAAACCAGTGGACGCGACTTCCGTTCATGTTCGCCAGGTACTTTTCCACTGTTTGATCGGTTGAACTGACCTCTCGACCAAGCGCACGTAGCGATGTAGCCACTTTTCCCTCGGTCTTCCTCTTAAGCATCTTTTTGAGCTTCTTGTCGCTCAGGGTCATGGGTCGTCCGGCACCGGGCTTTCTTTCGATGCTCTGATTGTTGTCTAAAAGTGCCAAGATGCTGAAGATGCCGGAACGGGCGTATCCGGCGTCCACAAGGTGCCGCAAGGTGTCCATTTTCGACCCGGTGGGGTGCCGTTCTTTGAACGCGCACACTTCTGAAAGGAGTTGCTTCACTATTTTTGCCATCACGGTGGGAGTTCAACTGATAGAGCTGTCAATTTTTTTTCTGCTCATGGGTTACTATGATGGGTAGTTTCCTCAGTGCGGGTGAAGGCACACTTATGAAAAATCGGCAATTTTTATCAAGCGGTACTGCTACAGTAGACCCCCAAGAACCCGCCTGGTCCAATGCCCACATTCGTACTCTACGCAGGAGACTTGCTACGGTTTTTGAAACATTACTGCCGTCAAAGATGTAACTTTTTCAAACGCAAATCTGATGAGGCCGGTAGAATATATCATTTATACAATCGCCGTCTATACAAGCAATCGGAATAAAAAAAAGTAAGTTATTTACACACTTAAAAATTATGAATTTTACACGAGACCTAATTCTTGTTTGTAAATAGTCCGGGAACGTAAAGAAATATTTCGTGTAAAATTATGTCTTTTGAAACTAACACATACGTAATTCGACAAAAGATGTGTTCGGTTGAATTTATTTTTTATTTCAACACATTCTTATGCGCTAAAGGACGCTTGCATGTGTCGGTCTCAGGGACAGAAATTTACATGAGATTTTGGTAGTGTGTAGTTCATGATTGTTGATTCAGTTCGCAGTGTATGTTTGCTTGTCCCCGAGCTCATAACTGCAGTTCACGGATCTGGGCACGGATGTTTTTCCGTGCACGCCGACATGGCATCTCTTAAAGACATACGGGATCGAGCTCCTAATACTTCGAAGTTTTCTGGGCACATATCTCAAATACTGTCAGGACTTCAGCATGAGCATGAGCATGAGCATGATTGACCGCCCGAGGTTGCTACTTCGTTTTGGCCAGATCAGATGTTATTACACAGAGAACCAACAGATGATGCTTGGGACTAAAATACATCTTCAATGTGTAAAAATCAGTGGGGTTGTGTACAAGACACGACCGGTTGACGTAGACTACGTTAAACCAAGTGATGCATTATATTGTCAAGGAAATTCTGTGTGGCTATTATTAGCGTTAAAAGGGTTTCAATTATTCGTGCCGGTCGCTTACCCTTACCGATAGAAGCAGTTTAAGTCACAATATGACGGGTTCGGCTCTTATGGTACATTAGACCAGCTTTTTTAAGCCAGTATGTAAGAAAATTCTTTTGTACGCTCTTGAGATATTATTTGGTGGCCCTGAAAAGGGCCGTTTGGTTTTATGAAGTCAGTATGTGGGAAAATTCTCTTGTACACTCTTTATAACTCTTTGGTGGCCCTGAAATACAAACATATATTTTGACTGATACCTTTTCTCCTTTTTAACATTCACCATTTAAATACCATACCATTCGGATCATTTGTATACAATCTGAGTTTTAGTATGCCTTTGCATAATTCAACTTGAAAGAATCAAAGATTTGCAATTTATGCAATTTTAGCAATTCTAGATTTCAAGAGTAATAATAAACATTGAAATATTATAGAATTCAAATTACGATAAAATTCGTTATCAGAAGATATCCGACAGGTTTAGTGATTGCTATGAAAACAGTATAATCAATTGCAACATTTTCAGATGTGTAAGCGTCTCATAAAATTGTTCAAAGTTCAGGAAGTTTTATCAAACAGAAAATAACAAAAAATTATCTTGCAGTTGTTGTAAGGTTATATAGGGTACATGTCCCTTGACTCAGTCGATTGTGTAGCGCACGATTACAATTTTAACTATAACGCATACAATAATTCAGCTAGAAACGATATTCAACTAGTTATACCTTTGCCAAGACATGCTTAATGCGTTTGCTGTACTGGACCATGGAAAGTCACCAACTAACATTATTAAGTCGAAAACTTTCGAAGGATATGGATATCATTAAGGATTCTTGTTCGAACGAATTTTAGTAAAGTTTATTTATTTCATTGCTCCGGGCGATTTATATTATATTATCATTGTCGCGATTTATGTCATGGCATTCGGCTATATTCGGTATACTATAAGAAATATAAAGCTACTTTATAAAATCTAAATGACTTTCTCATGTGATCAATCGGCCATTCCATTTCAAATCATTAAAATTCCCACTATATTCATTTAGTTATATAGGTGTTGGTATGAATAGGCCCTTCAAAAAATACACAACCGCTCACTCTTACTTTTCCATTGAAACCTTTTATATTCTATATTTTACTATGTGATGAATACATTAGGCCATAGTTGGGAATATAACGTGAAATGCGTACCGAAAATATGGTCTATGGTTTTCTTGTGATATTATTATTCATGTTTCTATGTGAATAACAGGTAAAATAGTGAATTCAATATGGCTAAAACTTTAAGGAAAACGAAATATATATGAGCATATTAGATCTCGCAGAAGAAATAGAGTGAGTTTTATAAAATATCATTATTCTTTGCAATGGGTATGGGAGAAAAGGTTGGTTAATATATGATAAATTCTCATAGGGTAAGGGGGCGTAATGTTAGCCTAGCTCCTTCATTCGGCCTATGTACCAAATATGTCATTCATTTAGCGATAGTCAACAAAATCATGTGGCTTTTAGGATGACCGATGTAATCCGAAGCAATTGAGACAATATAAATCAACTTATAGTTGTTCACTTATGCGTAATTTTCGATTTCTTGAACTTTTGGGGCATCATGATTTCACTGGTTAAGCTGAACAGATGATCTACACGATCTCCAAGTGACCTAAATTTGGTTTAATTGAATCAATACAGCAAGTAATGACGTCTGGATGTGCAGAAAATAGTTACACGCTACGAGCTAACTTTTCACATAGCTAAGATAACAATGATTTTACAAGAAAATCGTAGACCCAATGTTGGGGACATAATTTTTTGTATGTTCCCAACTTTGGCCTGTTGTATCAATAACGTAGTAAAAAGGTTGTTATTGGTAAAATTTCAAGTGGAAATGCATGAATTTGCGGTTCTTTATATTCTAGTGACTCATCGAAACACAAAAAGAAGGAACAAAATCATTGTATAGTGAATTATAATGTTTTCATTATTGAATGCCTGATGAATCATATATGAACATCACTTAAGTGTTTCGAGACAGTTTTACTTTAGTATGTTTTGTGAAATGTTGTATTAAATAAATCGAATACAGCTAGCAATGCCGTAACTCATAAAATCAGAAAAAAAAAAAACGAACAAAGGCTGCATTTAGTAATAAATCCATCGAATGGAACGAAGTTGCATCCATGAATAGACCCAATTTGGAGCTTATAGACTGACATTTAATCCATATCTCTCGAATGTTGCTGACTTTATAAAAAGAGTTGTGTAACTTTTCATGATACCTACTACCAAATGTCTTATCAAGCGTATCTTAGCAAGTGTCTAACTAGTTTAGTCTCGCTTGCAGCTTAAAAATTTTATGAGTTGTAATATATAATTTAATCGATCATTGCATAATAGGCTGAGTCAAGGGACATATACTCTAAATATAAGATAAACAGTTAAGAAAATAATCACGCATTAAAATATGTTCTGCGCATTATTTGTATCGATATCATGTGTAGGTTCGCATGATGCAAAAGCACGCGGCGCATGCCATCACTGGAATACAATTAATACTATGTTGAAATTTATTAAAACAGGGAGCGATAACATAGAGAGATATCCAATTGCTATGATGACATGCACTTTGTCAAATTGATTCAAATTTAATAAATATCAATTTCCTACCTCGAGTTGAAGGACCTTCTCCAGCGTCGCAATTAGTTGTTGGCAACGAACAAATCGGCACTAGATTAAATGGCGCACAAACCCAACGAAATATTAATTTAATTCTTATAAAAACAACTCTCTGAACTTAATTGGTTGTCCTCAAAAAGACAGATTATTTGTGGATTGCTCCAACCAGTTGGGTAAAATTTTCCCGACGGCTCGCCCTCCATGGAGGCGTTTTTGCAGTTGCAGCGAACGAATCGGCACCATGATATTAGGCACACAAACCAAACGAAATAAAAGTTTAATTCTTGTATAAACATCCCTTTCAATTAAATTAGTTGTCCTCAAAAGGACAGATTATCAATTTATGGATTGCGACAACCAGCTGGTTAAAATTCTTACCGACGGCTCGCCCTCCATCAAGCACCGAACTAAATTTAAGATTAGTTCTTTAATAAACAACTCTTTTATTTTAATTTATTGTCCTCAAAAGGACAGATTATTTTCACCAACTGCTGCTCGCCCCAAAGACGCTTTCCTCCAAACAGCAGCGTTTTCGAAGTCGCGGCCTTGGTACATATTACCGTCAGCTGCTACGCGACTACCAGCTGCCTCTGCGACCAGCTCCGCTGCCGGACACTGAAGCAGCTGCGACCAGCTGCCTGCGACCAGCTACCAGCGACCAGCTCCGCACAGCTTCAATGCTGCCAAACCACTGAGGCAAAATTTTCCTATGTGTGCGCTTATGCCGTTCTCAGCTACATGCGAGACGTACATGGAGAGACGAATGACATGATTGGTTCAAGTCCCTCTCTAACACAAAGAAGAAGAAGATGATGCAAGACGTTCCTTGCTTCGATTTGAAATCTGTGATAGGAAATTTGGTAAATTTACTCTGCAAAATGACATTATAAGACATCACCTCTTATTTGCGTTATTTTCAATAGTTTACTATTGTTTGAGAATAATGTTTGACAATTGAATTGGAGCGCGGTAAAATTTCCGACCGATTGAAGAAGAAATCTTGTAAATCTATCGTGAATTATTTGAGTTATTCGCGTACAAAACGTACGGTTTTTCGTGACGGTCGCAAAATTTTAGATTTTCAATTGATACCCTACCCTTGCCGTAAGACGTAGTCTACGTCAAAACTGGTGATCTCAAACTAAGGCAATACCGGCGCCGACCCCGTCCAAATGCAGATCAAGTAAGGAGAGGATAGGAATATGTTGACGTGATACTCGCTTTATTGGAAGCCCAGAGTCCACTGCACTTCCACGAGAAATCACTGGGATTATAGATAGCAGGATTGAGTAGCAGCAGAGTTCGTTTTGGTTAAGCGAAATATTTGCAAATTAGTACCGATATCAGATTTGCACCGATTTAAATCAACAGTAAGGATGATATTGGGGCCGCTCACAAAGTGTGATTGTGGTTTTCATTGGGATACTAGAAAATGTTTAACAATGCTGGGAAGCCGTTTTGAATCGATTTAAACCAACAGTAAGGATGCTATTGGGACCACTCATCTCAATTCATCTTTTCACAATTCACAATTCATCTCAATACATGAGAGCCAACTTGGACCGATCTACACCAACAGTACGGATGCCGCTGTAGTCACTTAAAAAATGGGACATTTATTTGTTCCAAAATAGGGTGGCCAGACGAGCATGGCGAACGAATAATTTGGATCACAATTAATTATGTATAGGAAAGGCTTGTAAGATGGAAAACGATTCGTTTTTCGCTCGTAACATGTATAATTTTTGTTTTTTCGATGATCTTTCGAAAGAGGAACTAAAGGGCTTCAAGTTTGCCCACGGAACTGATTATTTATAGTCATAAAAAAAAGTATGGCCGTGTTTCTAAATTTATCGAAAATTGCAATTTCAAAAAATGTATTGTTATATTTCAATTTATTATTGATTCCATGGCATTTTTAAACACAAAAAATGTCATTCATAAGAAGTGTATCGAAAAGTAGTTATAAACTTCCAAATAATAAAATAGGCATGAAAACATGGTTAAAATTAACATACTATTTCAGTTTATTATAGCTTAACATGTTTACAAAAGATCCAAACGGAAAAACTAGTCATCATGTTCATTTCTGTAGAATGCCCGTACCTTTGATTTGACACCCGCCATCAAATTCTGCACAGTGACCTTTGTGCACTTCCTGATGCCGCTGCCCAATTTTTCTAAAATCGGTCATGTTTTGGGACACCGTACCATCCTTCTTAAATATACGCTTTGACTATTGCCCAATAGCGTTCGATCGGTCGCAACTGGGGACAGTTTGGTGGGTTGATGTCTTTTTCTACGAACTTGATGTTATTCTCCGTCAGCCACTGTAGAGTGGATTTGGCGTAATGTGCCGATGCCAAATCTGGCCAGAAGAGAGGAGGGGACTGGTGCTTTCTATACAATGGTAGCAACCTGTTCTTCAAACATTCCTTTTGATAAATCTCAGCATTTATAGTTCCTTTTGTATAGAAAATTGAAGAACGCAAGCCACATGTGCAAATAGTTTGCCAAATGAGCACCTTCTGACCGAATTTCTCCATCGCAACAGTCGTATTCTGCGGTTGGCACACGTTCCTCAACAGATTTAGTATAAAACTGCGGCCCCGGTAGCGTTCTTGAATCTTCTTTAACGTATGTTTCGTCATCCATCAAAATGCACTGGTCGACATTGTCCAAAATGCAGCTGTACAGCTTTCGAGCCCTGGTTTTGGCACGAGACTTTTGTTCCGGAGTTTGTTTGGGCACTTTCTGCTTTTTGTACGTCTTCAAGTCATTCCTGCGCTTGATTCGTTGAATCATTCCGATGCTGGTCCTGAACTTCTTGGCTAGATCGCGAGTAGAGGCAGATTTGTTCCGTTGAATATAATCCACAACTTTTTGGTCCAAATCGGGGTTGCTGGAGCCGGGTTTCCGGCCACTTCTTGGTAAATCCTTGAGGGAGCACTCTTTACCAAACTTTTCGATGATGCGTTTTACACTTGCCGGGTGAACATTTTTTCTTTTCGCAATCTGGTTGTAAGTAACACCCTTTTCGGTGCACCAAGTGTGCAGAATTTTCTTTTTAGTCTCAAATTCAATTCGCGACATTTTGAATACAACTTTATCAACGGAAATGAATGAACCGAATAATCATTTTTGACATGTAAACAAAGCAAATGGCGCTTACACGATAAAAATATATACAGTAGTTTATGCGTAATAACGCATCGAATGTTTATAACTACTTTTCGATACACTCCTTATGTTTAAAAATGAAAAAACATGTGTTCAATCGTACAAGCTCAACAGTGTTCCATCTTACAAACATGACGTCATTAACACAGAACATCAAAAAATTGGTTCACCTTACGATTTGATTGGAAATGCCTTTGGATTACAAAAATACACCAAAAATGCTAGCCAACACAAATGTTAACTTTTGATATCGATGGGAAATTTCCACTTATTAGGCACAAAAAATATTTGCTATATTAATTATTCCACCACTTTCGAACAATGAAACCTGGAAGAGCTAGATCGAATGAGTAAATTCACTCCAAAAGCAAATGAAAATTGAAGAATAGTAAAAAATGAGGTTAACACTTGTCAGTGCGATCGTGTTGTCGCTATGAATGTCAAAAGTGGCGCTGTTCCATCTTACAAGCCTTTACTCTACTCACCACCGACCCATCATACCAGGCGAACCACAACATTTCATGCTTACTCGATCACTCGCGCACCGAACAATAGGCAACCGAAACAATAGACAAAACGCTACGCCCGATAACAAAATATTGCGGAACGAAGTATCGACACAACCAATTCAACCAATTAAGCTGATGGTCGACGCACCCTTTTAAAAATAATGTTCATTAATATACAATATACAAATTAATATACAATGGATAACAATTACCTGCCTTGCTCCATATCTCTGAGAGCCGTTACTACCTCACGAGTCGCCTGTATCCAACTCCGCAGGCCTCCGTCCAGTTTCTCTCAAATACTGTGAGGACTTCAGGCGTGAAATTTTCAAAAACCGTTTGCTCCACTAGAGCATCCTTTGGTAAGCAATTTGACCGTTGTTTGTTTTGTTTTGTATGTGTCTCCAAAATCGTGAAGTGATTATTAACCTAACTTTTAAATCATTTAGAAAAAAAAAGTCTCGCCAGTTTCACATTAATATTGCCAAATCAACCATGACGAATGTTATACAAATCTTCGGAGGACGTCTGATGACTGCCAGGAAACCAGGATCAGGAGAAAGCCGAAACCAGGTAGTTGCAGCGACCGGAAGAATAGTGACCAGCATTTTTAAACGCAATCCCAACCTTTCCATTAGAGATATCGGAAACAAACAAATTAGGAAAGTCCCACACAACAGTGCAAGTAACAAAGAAACGAGACAGACTGTCAAGATTTTTATATGGCTATCGGAAAAGGAAATGTTTAGGATAAGTTTAAGTAGAAAAGAATTGTTCCCAGAAAAAAAATTGGTTTGGCAAGCGATTTGCACTTGTGCGCTAAGAAGCGAAAGTTTCGTAACAACTGGCACTGTCAACCAAGATATTTATGTAAAGGATTGCTTGCAAAACGCTGATGGTCTTACTTGAAGAAACATAGTTGTTCCGTGCTGTTTTGGCTAGACCTAGCTTCTTGGCACTAAGGAAAAATGGCTCAGGAATGGTATACTACCTATAGTGTACAAATCGTACCCAAGGAGAAAAACCCTCCAAACACGCCGGAACTGCGCTCAATTGGAAAATAGTAGGCAATCGTAAAAAGGAACCTCAAGAAAACACAAAAAAGAAGTGAAAATCAGTTCAAGGCATACTGTCGTTCAGCATGAAATAAGGTGGATATAATAATAAGCATATTACAAAACTTTATGGAAGGTGTGAAACGTAAAGCCCCACAGTTCACACTTGGAAAATCGGAAGCCTAATCAAAAAATTTTCCTGTGTTTTGTAGACGATGAACATCGTAGAGATCGTCCGGACGCTGTCCCGTGTTGATCCTGGGCCTAGGATATTGCCTCTTCAATTTTCTGCAGGCACTGGTCGATATCTTCACACGACTCCAACTAAGAGTCGTAGTCAACGGATGAGTCAACGCACTGCTAAAATCGCGCCCAATCAGCACGATGGAAATTGCGCCGGAAAGATTGGAATCGGTTGATGGAGGAACCTTCTTCGGCCACCACCGGATATGGTCCGAGTTGAGTTCCTGATAAACGACAGGATCGGAGATTTTCGTCATGTTGATCAGGAAGATGTCGATGATAGCGCTAGCACCAGAACGGCTCACACGGGTGGAAGAATCCGGGCTCAAGATAGTGTAGTGTCCTTTCTCGAAGCGTTGCTGGACGATGGTACCATTGTGGTTCTTCCGGGTGTTACACCAGGTCTGATTCTTTGCGTTGAGGTCGCCGGCGATGATGAATTGCCCTCGCCGCCGAGTTAACTTTATGATGTCTAGCCGTAAAGCCTCTGCCGAGTCGTCGCTGCTGTTTGTATGCTTGGGGCAGTAGGCCGCGATGATAGTGATTAGGCCGGCAGGAGTGTCCACTTCAACTTCTATGGTCTCGATGACTTTCAGCCCGAAACTGGGCAGCGAGTGGTAGCTGATGTTGAGCCGTAATGCGATGGTCACTCATCCTCCCCCTGAGTGGTTTCGATCCAGCCATACAATCCGAAAATCGGGAATATAGAGATTCACCTCAGGCTTGAGATGCGTCTCTGTGATTGTGGCGATGCCGATATCCTTCTCTGTTAGGGAATCGATGAGCTCAAGGGTGTTGTTCTTAACCGAACAAGCGTTTCAATTGAGAATGTTAATGTTGTCTTCAGGGCCCATGTTGGTTTATGAAGTTGAGCAGCACTCTGGTGGTGGGTTAAATTTGTTGTTCCTTGGAACTGCAATGACATAGCCCTTTGAACATGGCTTGTACGAACTCCATCATCTGTTCCGGGGAGAAGAGTGAGTCATCATCAGACACATGGGCTGACGTAGAACGTGCGCCTGCGATTTCCCAGGTTGGAAGAGACATGTCTCGCACTGACGGCGTTGTAGTGGCTGCTGCAAGACGTTGTAGTACATGAGATGGTTAATTCGGCACGCTGTACCTGAGTGGCGGGAAGCTTTCAACCATATTCGGAGGAGGTTGATGGCGGTTTCACCCATTCACATTTCGGGTGGACGTCTTCCTCCGGATTTCAAGAAATTCCACCACTGGGGGCAGGCACGATTTTGGCCATCATGGTCTGACCCACAGTTGGCACACTTGAGCTCGGCAGTCTCCTCCATTTGCTTGCATCTTGCTGTTTCATGCGCTCCTGCATACTTGCCACAGAGCCGTTTCATGTGACAGTTTCTTGTCCCATGGCCGAAAAAAAGGCAATTCGTACATTGCGTAACGTCACGATTCTTGGGGCAGTACGACTATGGGAGTTCAACAATTATGCTGAAGAGAGCTCGCACTTTGCAGAGGTCATTCATTTCGACTGAGCCCTTCTCCAGGTGGGCCAGATAAAGCAGATTCCGCTGATTTCGTGCCTCGGGCTGCTTCATGGGGAACACCTTGATCGGCTTGAGGTTAAGTCGTTTCAGTTCCTCGACGATATCCTCCGGCGGGTAATCCAGTGGCTTGCTTCCGGGGCTGCCGTGAGGGTGATACTCGAGTTGCTTCGGTTTCAGGAACCGTCATGTAGCTTTGAAATCTGCTTCGAAGGAGCAGACGATCTTGTTGCCCATGCTACACCGCTTAAACAGCGGATGGATTTGCGCCGCCGCAAGCTCGTTCCTGAGCGCAGCGATTTCCTTCGGGGTGGTGAAGAGTGGCGGGATTTTCACCATTTTCGACACCGTTTGCTCGGTGACAGTATCTACCGGAAGAGTGGCAAAACTTTTGTTGGCCAGTAACTAGTTAAGGTGGCATTGTAATCCAATGACCCGGAGTCGGCATAATCATTTCGCGGTTGCTTTGACCCGTTTGCTTGTTGGCTGCAGCTTAGGTTTGAAGCTAGTCAGCTCGAGCTGGTGGCCAAGCGTTGAAGAGACACGTGGAGGGCCCGAAATCACGTCACGAGCGATAAGAAATCGAAACACTATACTCCAAATACCACACAAAAACCATACCACTGGTGAGGTCCAATCAAAGATCGAAGCGCAGCGGAGAAACCGAACTTTGATGCTCAAACGTCAAGCAGAGAATGTCTGTATGACGATGGACATTTACCACCACTGGACCGGACTCTTTTCAGATCGCGTGTGGAGAACACGTTGTTTAAGTGATCTGCCTTATGTCGTTTTCGGTTTTAAACCTGGGTCAGATCTGACTCTGACTCGCAATAACCGAAAGAAAACGGATCCAGAGTCGAGCCAGTATGATGGTATTAGAGCAAAACGTAAACATAAACAAACATAAACATTTCGGAACCTTTATGCAATCATACAACCCTAGTAGCACACTTGTTACAAACCAGTTTTAGTAACTGCTTTGTGACTCAAATATGTCACAACCAAGTTGCTGCAACCAGTTTTGACAATATGTTGCTGCTTGGGAAGTAACTAAAGATGAAAATACACACCTGTGCTACTTTTTAAAGCAAACATATTAGTTATTAATGTACTAAATCAATAAAAATCAGTCGAGAAGACGAACTATAAGAATAAGAAGAATAAGAAGTGTTATCAAAGATTATCTGTCAATTTTCCAGTAGCAATCTCGGACAGTCTCGTACATGTCATGCTGTTGCTCATGAACAAGAAAGAACCTAAGAATTCTAGGATTTTTTTTCAAAAGGGCGAATCTAACAATGAAAGGCTCTCCCCTCTCTCGCTCTGTTTCATTTATTACAGCGCCATTATAAATCTTTTGAGGGATTATTTAGTACAGACAGAAACACAACAGTGCTGGCAACCATTCTCTACAAATAGTTGAATGAAAAACGCAACGCTGAATGGAATATGAATGAAAGAGAAAGTTATCAAAGAGACTCTCTCAATTGCAGTTTCGCCCTAAATGAAAAAAAAAAACCCTAGAGTTGTTATCTTCCATAAATGTTGGTTAATGACAGTGTTGTTGCTCCGTTTTAATATGATAAGGTATGATAGAGTGAAATGGTACACTCTAACCTTTAATAAATATTGTCAAATCCGGTTCAATGTTGGAGAAATCACCCGCTAGTACTTGTGAATCAATTTCAAATTATTTTCACAGTTCAGAATATTGATGTGTGTATTTCAGTGAAAGTCTACTACCTAGTCTACTCCTGTTAGTTCACTCACATTGTACAACTAGTTTCCCCGCACACCCACCATTCCTCAGTAGTAATCCAAACGACAAACCACAAGCCACTCCATTCTAACGCCACAAATGCACGCCTGACCTCACAATTCGATGCAATTTCCGCTGCTTGGCAAACGCACATTACACACTGGAATTAGCTAAATCTGTACACATTGCAGAGACCATTGGAAGCGCGCCCTGTGCTCTGCGGGACTAACTATAGATAGGTATAACTTACACACATGTTTCGACTGCCAGCCTTCGTCGTGCAGCGCTGCAGTGAATTTGTAGTTTATTTTGATTGCGATTATTATTAGCACCAATCCGTCAGCATACAGAACGTGCGGGAATTCGAAAGGCGTGCGAAATGTTATTAAAATTATGCAATCATGTTCCATGTTCGACTTGGGTTCGTTCACAGATTATATTTGATTCTTGTTTTTGTGCAAAACTTACGATTACGCTTCAATAACAAAGTGCCATCTTGTTGGTTGTCATCGTTAGTGTAGGTTGAGTCGATGAAACGTTTGGAAAAGACGTTCTTTATTTTGGACAAAGACGTTCTTTATTTTCATTCATTCGAGAGTTATTTTGGGAGTTTCTGACAATCTTTGCCTATGAATAATATAAATCAAAGTATTCCAGCCCCCACCTCAAACACGCCAGCGCCAATGACGCCTAAAGCCCAGGGGAGAGAGGAATGATTCTAATGCCGCTCCCGACGGCAACTCAATAAACAGTCAAACTTGAGTGGGAGTAGTAAATACTGTCACTCAAAGCGTACAGATTTAGTTCATATTAGATTTCAGCACATTCCAGAGCACATTGAAATGATAGACATGGTATGCAATTGAATTCCAATTGTGTGTAGATCGGTTTAAATTTTTTTTATCTTTCGGTACACGTTGTCAAAACGGATAACGCATAACCGAAAATTAGAAATAAATTTTGTTATCTAGCACTCACACTTTCAAAGAATGTAGAAAGATGAAGTGGCACTCGAGTGAATTTGTTAAGAAAACATAGAACCACCAACGTATACTTCAAGGCTCTATTCACACTCATCAGAACGATGAAGGATTGTACTTGAAAAGTTATTTCCATTCTGACATATTCGGTACAGCAAAGTGTTTGCCCTAACGAACTGCAACATTGTTGCAGTCAAGCTATTCTTAGGAGAAGGGGTGCTGAGGGTAAAATGAATACCGTTTGTAATTTCACGGTTTTCTGCATAATATTGGGTGAGCTCTGGGAAGGATACAACCAAATAAGTCACAAACTTTGGTAAACGGTGCAGAAGGGGAATAAATGAGTGTAGTAGGTTAGTGTTTTATCAATTTTTTTCTCCGAGAAATGAAAATCAAGTTTTCGTTATAAAGCCTGTCCACGTTAAATTTTGGACACTCTTCTTTCTGTGTAGATTTTGAATTATTTCACGGATCGCTGAAACGTTTCACTTATACGACAGCTGAAACGTTTCACTTTATTTTGTGGTACACCATGTTTACATTCTTGTTACATTCAGTAAAATGGCGTCGAATGGAAGTGGAAGTTCGAAAACGCATTTTGTACGAACGGCAGCAAAATCCGAATTTATTGGTACGCGATCTTCTCGAGCAGGAGCGAATAGCTTGATAACGGGCTTTGGTATTTAAGAGCGCTGCATAAGAGGTAAAATACCTGAGGATAATACCATTACAATGTTTCCACAATGTCATACGAATATCACATTAAGGTAAGACAATACTAAAATAGTACCTCTCGGGTATTCCCAGGTATCTCAAATAACAAGTTTTGTTATTCGAGAGATATTTTACTTTCAATGCTTTTTACCTCTTATGCTGTGCTCTTATTTACCTACGTCAGTTATCAAGATCAAAATTAGGTATTCACATGTTATTTTCTCCTGCTCGGGCAATTGCCAAGAAACTAAAACTACCAAAAAGTACGGTATTTTATGTTTGCAAATCATTTGACCAGGGCTTGACTGTCAATCGGGAGGTTGGAAGTGGAACAACCCGAAAAGGATGCTCCCGACAAATGGACAAGAAGGTGGTAGCCATTACTGAGAAAAATTCCCATCTTTCCGTGCGAAATGTGACACGCAAAGTTGAGAAGTCAAAATCGTACATACAAAAAGAGAAGCAAAGGCAAGAGCTGGAGGCGTACAAAACGAAAAAGGTGTCCAACCGTGATAACTAGTAAAATTTCACCGCAAAACGTCGTGCTGAGGAGATTCATACGAATTTTTGCAATCATTTTCTGCCATAATTAGTTGTAGTCGAAAATCTAAAAGTTTCGTCTACCGGCACTATCAATCAAAATGTGTACGAGAAAGAATGTCTTCAATAGCGATTGCTACCGTTTATCAGAAGCCACGACTCTTCAGCTCTGTTTAGACCTCTTGTCACTATGCGAAATTCATCATGGAATGGTCACATACGTGCCGGCAACAGCCTACCTACCTAATTGTCCACAACTTCGCCCAATAGAAAAGTACTGGGTTCTAGTTAAGTGGAAACTCTTCGAAACTAAGAAGAAAGCAAATGATACTGATGATATCAAGACAAGATGAAGAATCGTCACGGCGAGCGTATCTGAGGATACCGTACGGAACCTGATGGCGGGTGTGTAGGAACCGAGACCAAGGTAAACAATAACAGCGATGAATATGACAGCAATCATGAGATGTGAATCGATATTTATAGAAACC
Source organism: Aedes japonicus (assembly GCA_034211315.2). Lineage (NCBI taxonomy): Eukaryota > Metazoa > Arthropoda > Insecta > Diptera > Culicidae > Aedes > Aedes japonicus. The sequence goes on from JASCZW010010300.1 coordinate 24,926, forward strand.
TACAAAGTGAACCTGAATAAGATGTACTGTTGTTTCAACTAATTCAAGTTTAAATTAGTAAAAATAAAATGGGTAAAATAGTATGATAAACAACCATCATTTTATTCATTCTTTGGATTAGCTCGATTATAATGTTACAGGTAATCGATTTATTGAATAAAACGTAAACTCTAAAGATAAGAATAAACACAATTCTCAAATTTAAATAAATATTATTGTTAGTGGGTTTTCACGAGCAAAGGTTTATACCAAATTGATAACAAGTTCGAATATCATGTTATCAGTGATTGATCACTACGTTTGTTATCATTTAGGCTGAATAAACAGCCAAAATAACAAAAGTGATAACAAATGAGTATTCGTGAGATATCACAATATTAATTCGTTTTGATATCATGGAGTTCATTTTGATAACAAATTTTGTGATATGAACAAATTTTTTGAGATGATGACAAATTATGTTATCAACATGATATCGAATTCATACACTAATAACTGAAGTAGTACTTCTGGTAAGAAGCTCAATTTCATATCCATCACATGCTGATAATATTCAGCATTTGTCAGCATACTGGTAGAATTCAGTAACGTTCGTCAAAAATTGTCTACAAAAATTGATAACAGATGATAACAAAATTTTCCGATGTTCAGAACTAAATTTGTTATGAGATAACAGATGAGTTAAAATGATATCTGAGATAACAAAACTTGTTACTTATTTGATATCAGTTTGTTATTTTACTTTGCTTGGGTTGTGAACGCTTACCCTTGATCCTAAAAAGAGCAATACGATTTTGATTGAAAACGCTAACTCTAACCGGAAACGAAAAAAATTTAAAAAAAAGCAGATGTGTATGTGTAGGTGAGAGAAACTGGTTTGGTGAACGTTGGAAGGAAATTGATCATCCATACTGTGATTGATGAGAAGTAAAGTCGTCGAAATTGAACTCGATAAAATTCAAGGAATACGACAGGGTGTACCACAGAAAGTTCGAGAATTCTACAGAAAGAAGGGATTGACATCTGAATCAGCTGTTTCTAACGTAGATAAAACTCTATTATTGTCAAATAAACAATCGGTTTTGTTGAGTTATGCATAATTTTTTATTTGCTACTATTATTGTGGTGTCCCAAATTTAATGTGGACAGGCTTTATTGTTCGACGCATCGAATTAAAACGGAACTTTAACCTTGAACAAGGTTTCGATTCAACAAACAAATTCTTCAAATTATTTAGAAGTGCTGCAAGAATTTCCTCGTAATCATTCTAGAGTTTCTTCGAAATGCTCAAAATATATTCTGGAAACTGCTTTTAAAGTTTCCTCTATAAATTTTCTCCAATTTTATCTAGTACTTCTTCAAAACTTCAAAATACTTCAACATTTAACAAAAAATTGTACTCCTGGAATAAACGCAACACTTCTTTTGTTACTCCTTTTTTTTACCTTGTGATTTTTTTTTAAATTATGGTTAAAACTAGTTTACAGGATGTCTCACAATAGGTGTTACTAAATGCGGTTTTCGCGCCAACTCGAACAAATGTTGGCAGCACCTTCTCAGATTATAACGAAACTTTCTGGGTGTGTAGACCATGACTAGATAAGTAACTTTGCATACTTAGTTTCTTCATTTTTTTCTGAACTGTCTTTTGAAAAGGGCTACACTTTTTTTATCGATTTTTTAAATGTGTTTAATAAACAAATGGCAACTCCTACAAAAAGTGTTGTATCGGTTTTTGTTACAAAATAAGTCAAATATTAAGAAACAAATCCAAAATCAGGCCTACACTGAAAAAAATCATTATTAAAAATTCGAAGTCGATTTAAAAAAGAGACCATTTTTTATTTCGATTTCATGGGTATTTCATGGAATGAATTTTGTCTATTATCCTTGATGACATGGTACGAAGGTTATGACGGTTGCACTTTGGATTGTTTATTTTTGCACTGCACTTGAATCTGTTGAATTTTGATTTACACGATAGGTCCATTATGACACTTTTCAGAACTGCTTTCAATAACCTTTCGCAAAGAGAAGTAACACGTTGAATGTCACTGATTCACTTTTCTTGTTGAGTTTCTATTTGGTTTAGGTACAACTCTTTGATTCGTTTCTTTCGATTAGGTAGTTCGATTCTACTAAATAGCCTTACCTAGTATTAGGTAAGAAAAGGGGTAGAAATGTTTTGGTAGAAATTACAGTAGCACGTATGAAATGCGTGTTCTAATATTGAATATTGTGTCGAATTTTTCGAGTGCTGCTGCGTGAATATGCGTGCTTCGCTTTGTCTCCACATCACAAATTAAGTTTCATTGCATTTTGAGATGACTACATAGTCGTATAAACTTCACTGGTTTAGTTTTTGATAACAAAATACACTGAAAAAAAATCAATGAGACATGAAACTGGTAAAAAAAGTTTGTTTCCTTAAAAGTGCCCATCGTGTGATGAAGAAATGGTTGGTTGGGAATATAATTACCTATCTTGAGAGAAAATTTCATCGAAATCAAAAATGTTTTTTTTTTTCAAATCGACTTTGAATTTTGTAAATTATTTTTTTCAGTAAAGGACTCATTTTGGATTTTTTTCAATTTTTTTTCTTAAAACTTTACTTATTTTGTGATAATCACCCATGTTACACATTTTTGTAGGAGTAGCAATTTTTTTACTAAATACATTTGAAAAAAATCGATAAAAAAGTTTAGCGCTTTTCAAAAGACAGTCTAGAAAAACTTTGAAAAAACTAAGTATGCAAAGTGGCTTATCTAATCTACACACTCAGCAAGTTTCGTTGTAATCTGAGAGAGTGCTGCCAACTCCGAATACGATTTGGGGCGAAAACCGTCTAAAACAAAATGGGATTAACGCAAAATAAATCATCCAAATCCCAAACAAAGTGGTCAAGTGGGTCGAGATCCGGTGAAGATGCAGGTCATTCTTCGCTTGTGATAAAAACGGTCAACCACGCTTGTGTCTTCTTTGCCTTGTGAGCTGGAGCTGAGTCCTGTTGGAAACAATTTGGTGTATTTCCATACAGCGTTAAAGAATGAAGAAGCAGATATTTCTTCAAAACCTGCTCGATGTAAAATTTAGTGTTGATTTTTACGTTAGGCTCTATGAAAAGTAGAGGAAGTTTTCCTTTTCGTGAAACAGCGCCTCATAACATGATTTTCAATACATTCTGATAGCGTTCTACAGCTAGTTTATCTCTTGAAATATTGGTAAGAGTTTTTCCATACACACGATCATTTGGATGATTATGACAGCCTCTACCATCAATAATAGCCGACTAACATACGGCCTGGAGCACACCTGCTTCGCCAGAGCCCAGGTATGGAAGAAACTAGCCTCCATCTACCACACCGCCATCCGGATATCATAGGGTCTACTGCCATCGACCCCCTGCGACGCTGCCTGCGTTGAGGCTAGTGTCCTCCCTTTCCGTTATTTCATCGCCTCCAGCATCGGTAAGCGAACCATTGGCTTTCTGGAGAAAGTAGCCGGTTCCAGTGAAGGAGTCCACCTCCTCGGGGAGGCCAACCGACTCCTCTTCGAAATGGCCAATCAAGAGCTCCCCCCGGTGGCTAGGATTCATTGGTGTGGAGCCACACCTTCCAGAAAGCATTTAAGACCAGAGCCAACCCCTTGGCAGTACAGGCCACCTTTCGTGAGCTCATCAATCGAAACTATCCGGCTCATTGCATCCGATACACGGATGGATCCGTTGGCGCTGGCAGAGTAGCACCCTCCCCAGTGCATCATCTTTTCGGCCGAAGCACTTGCTGTATGGGTTGCCGTGACCACCCCCTCTGAGCGACCCATGGCCGTCTTTACCGACTCCGCCAGCGTCGTCGCAGCCCACGGATCGGAAACATCTTCGCACCCCTGGATCCAAGCGATCATCCTCCACGCCCCCCCGGGAACCACCATCGGCTGGATCCCCGGTACTGTGGCATTCCGGGCAACGTGGAGGCCGACCGACTGGCCACGATCGGCAGAAATGCCAAGATCTATACCAAAGCAGATGACCTTAAAAAGTGGCTCACCGAAACCTACTGGAGCACCTGGAAGAATGAATGGGCACAGAACCGCGATCTCTTCATCCAGAAGGTAAAGGACACCGTCATCAGAGAAACGGACCCTCCGCACCACCGACAGCAGGCCGTCTTCTCTCACCTCTGCTCTGGGCATACACTAGTATCCCACAACATGAGCAGAAACGGCCCCTTCAAGATCAGCTGCACCCTCTGCAACGTGCACCATTCGGTGGAACATATCGTTTGCCGCTGGCCTAGCTACGAAGGCCCTCGGACATTATATGACATCCCGACCTACTTGAAGTACGCCATGACCGATGACCACACTAGGGAGGCAGCTCTGAAGTGCTTCCTAAAAGACTGTCAACTTTACGACAGCATCTAACCTGCCCGGAACAAATCAAGACTATGAAGCCCACTCAGCAATCTGACGCAGCGATGAGGGGCCGTGGTGGACCACTCTATGATTCCCGTCACCGGTGGGTGCCCCCCCCCCCCATCCCTCTCTCAAATTACAGCCTGGACCCCAGCACCCACACCCTCGGACATTGGAACCTCCAACACGCACATGGATACCCCACGGACTTCGATCTACTCCACGCCACAATACGGAAATTATCGACCCTACCCGCTACGATCTGGGCATGACCCTGGAACCCAAACCACCTCATCCCTAAATATATTATACCAACCTGCACACCACTGACACAATCTCGAACACAGATCACCCCGACCACATGAAATTGACACGAGCCCGAACACCGTTAAAATTACCCAATTAAAGATACCGGAACAATGACATCGACAGCCCTCACTAAACAACTCTACTACTTCGCTACCCTGTAATTAAACATGTATTAAGGGTCTCCTTGAAACCCCTCCACTTGGCTGGACTTCTCTGGTCCATCTTCGTATCTCCCTTCTCAAGAGACGAACCAGCCACCGGCTGATAGTCTCTTAAATGAAGACATCTATTCTAATCTGATTATGACTGAGGAAGAGCTTTTCATCCGAAAATAAAATCTCGCAATCACCGTGCCTAACCAAAATATTTCTGGAGCTTGCTTTTGACGGAGCGTCAACCCGTGAACCCATTGTTTCTTGTACGGCTTGCATTCCAGATCATGTCTGAGGAGCCTGTTCATTGAAGCAGGGGACATTTGAAATTGTTTGCTCAATTTACGGCCAGATACGACCGGATTACGTCTTATTCGCTCCCTCGCATATTTGATTTGTTTTTGTTCTGGCAGCTCGTCTGGTACCTCCTTTGTGTTGAATATGGACATTTCCAGTTTCCCAGAACCGTTTCAAGGTGCGAAAAACGAAACGCTTACTCACTCCGAACTGCTTAAGGCTATTGAATATTTGACACGGTTTTGCAAATTTAGTTTTAAAACTTGCTCCCGTATGGCTTCCATGGTAGCTGATAAATATTAACAAACGGATTTGATTATTTATCTTCAGCGGTAAGCTGTCAACAGAATACATTCAAAACGGGTATTATCAATTCCGCTGTTAAAATTACCCAGCTGAAATAAACTAAGACTGAAAAAAGGTGACACCTATTGTGAGACACACTGTAGAGTGAAATGTTGCAAATGTTGCATATGCAAAAAACTGTCAAGTGGTTATCAAGATGGCTTGGAAAATCCAGTCCAGTCCCACAGATGGATCACAAAACAGTTGAGAATCGTTTTTCGATCGTGTCCCGATGTGGTGAAATCGTTGAAGAAGACCCAGATGACCCAGCGGTGAGCTGGCAGTGGAAGGAAAGCGAAGACGACCGCGAGTTGTTGGTGCAGCCGAAATGCATTGTAATTGACAACGAGACCAACATCAAAGCGGGCGACAAGCAAATCCGCGGCCTGAAGTTTATCGTCGGAAGCGGTGATGGAGTGGTACAAAACCAACGATGTTTTTGTACCGAAAGAGGCAAATCTGCCAAACTCTCCAGAACTTCGCCCAATAGAAAAATTCTGGCGATTATGATGACACGCTCCGGAAAACAGGGAAGGTCTTCAAAAACGACAAAGATTTGAACATAGAGTGAATAAAAGTGTATAAGAAAGATGGCGCAAGTGTTACGCAGGATTTGATGGGCAGCGTTAAGTAACTTCATAACTTTCTTGAACATTCTTACAAAACTTTCCTAAAATTTACTCGAAAATCCTTTAAATTTCTTCAGAACTTTTCTTTAGGAGTGTCTTGGAAATTCTACAACACAGAACGTCAAAATGTCATCTAAAACTTTGTTAAATTTCCTCAGATTTTACCTCAGCCTCCTTCGGTTTTTACCTAAAGCTCCACCTGAATCTACACAATATTTTGATTCACTTTTATAATTGGCAAATTAGCTTTTATTACTCATGAGCTAAGACATAATTTGACCATTATTAAGCTACCGACTCATTTATCCCCATCAACCCCGAGTGTGATGTAAACACCATTGGTCCTGCTCAAGCTGCAACACTAATCAACTGGTGATAAAGCAGCGACATGATATGAAACATCCTCCTGTACATTTACAAGGGAAACCCAGCGAGCTTGAGGGGTTCATGAATGTTGTTGTTGTTTATTTATTCGTTCGAAGTGAATGTTTGTTTATAGGGTTGACTTGCAGCAAAGTGGGACCAGGCAAGGAAGAGGGTGTATCAACCACATGGTTCAAAAGTTGCGCGGAGGTTCAAGTTTGTCTTTCCAGCAAATTCAATGTTCCTAATTCAGGAAATCTCTTGTCAACATAGTTCGTTACCGAGAATGCCTAAAGCTCTGTGGCAAATTCCGGCTCGTACTGCCCGGCAAGATTTGGTTTTCTTTGGTTAATTTGCATTTCCATGTTTCCTTTTCCGAAGAATCTTCAACCGCTGTGCATGAATGAAATCTCTATAGATATAGGTCCAACCCGTCCAGTACATGCTTCCTACACGAGGAATTCTTGTTTCCACTGGCTTATAAACGTGCCTGCGTTTAACCGTGTCCGTGGTCAGTGGGGAGCAATTTCATTCATAAATTTCACTCGCCCAGTTTTAATTGAGATACATGGTCCAATTGTTGGCATCGTGATATTACTGCAGACTAGAGGGGGGGCTCCTGCTCCTGCTTTTATACTCTGGCTTAAGGTCCTATGGCTCATCGCGTTGCAACAATTCACCTGGCCGAAGTAAAAGCATTTTACATACAATTGAGATATGTAGCCACTTTGGGACTTCTCATGAAAAGTTTTTAAATGAAGAATATAAAACGCCAAGATTCATTTGTATTGAGGCTTCATCAGTCCCGAAAGACAGGTGGGATCACTTTAAAGGCATTTTAATTTTGTCGCATAGTTTGCCATGTTTCTCAAATGATAACAATGATGGCATTGATGCTGCCTATTGATTGTACACACAACTTTAGATAATTGATAAGGACAAAAAGTAAAGATCTTCAAAATAGGGTGTCCCATGACTCAGCCTAATATGCCATGATGGATTACAGTATTAATTCTGACTCACAAGGTCATTTAGCTGGAAACGATATTCAACTAATAAAACGTTGGTTTGGATAAGCTAAATAAGGCGTTTGCTGTTCTGACCCACGAAAAGTAAAACTATCTACAGGGTGTCTCACAATAGGTGTCACTAAAACAACATGGGATTACAACAAAATAAATCAACTAAATCATAGCATTCATTTTTCATTTGAAAGATTCATGTAATAGAAATAAAACATATTCATTCAATTCGGATTTCTCGCCCTATGCCGTGATAACTTTGCGCAAACGCTTTGTAAACCCATCGCAGCTGGCACGCACGATTTCCGGAGAAATTTGGTCCCAAATGTCAACCAAATGTTTCTGGAATCGATATCAAGTAAGCCCTTTCGTAGGGCCTATATGTTAAAGCATATGATCCATACCAAAGTAGTCAAGTGGGTTGAGATCTGGTGAAGGTGCAGGTCATTCTTCGGTTGTGATGAAATCGGGAAAATTTTCCGCCCATCAGGCTTGTGTCTTCTTTACCTCGTGAGCTGGAGTCCTGTTGAAAACAATATGGTGTATTCCCATACAGCATTGAAGCATGAGGAAGCAGATGGTTCTTCAAAACCTGCTCGATGAAATATTCAGTGTTGGTTTTTACGTTAGGTTCTATGAAAAGAAGAGGATGTTTTCCTTTTCGTGTAACGGCGCCCCATACCATGATTTTCGATACATTCTAAAAGCGTTCTACAGCTAGTTTATCTTTTGGGATATTCGCAAGACAGGCAAGCAAAGTTGATTATGACTGTCCTGAAGGAGGAAGAGCTTTTCATCCGAAAATTAAATCTCGAGGTAACCGTGCAGAACCAAAAGGTATCTGCTTTTTTGTACCCGGACTTGCTTTTGACGCTCCGTCAACCCGTTTACCCATTGTTTCTTGTACGGTTTGCATTCCAGATCACGTCTGAGGAGCCTGTTCATCGAAGCAGGGGACATTTGAAATTGTATGCTCAACTTACGGCCAGATACGGCCGGATTATATCTTATTAGCTCCCTCACACATTTGATTTTTTTCTTCGCTCTGGCACCTCCTTTGTGTTGAATGTGGACATTTTCAGTTTCCATGAATCGTTTCAAGGCACGAAAAATAAAACGCTTACTCATTCGAACTACTTAAGACTATTAAATATCTGACACGGTCTAAGCTTTTGCTAATGAAATTTTAAAACTTGCTCCCGTATGGCTTCCATGATAGTTGATAAATATAAACAAACGGAAACGCTTATTTATGTTCCGCGAAAAGCTGTCAAAAGAATACACTCAAAACAGATATAATCAATTCCGCTGTTAAAATTACCCAACTGAAATAAACTAAGACTGCAAAAAGGTGATTGTGAGACACACTGTACATTCTAAAGACAAAAACTTTCGTTGAATTTGGATGCAATGTCCGCCGACAAGCAACATACTGGGTCTATGGGAACAACTTCAGCTCATCATTTTGGTATCTTGGTAAAAACAATCATCGTAAAAATTATTTTTCCTTTTTCTTCAGGCACTCCATTTTGAGCTCTATTCGCTTTGCTCAACACATACAAAAGATCAAAAACCAATTAAAATTAAACTTTTTAAAGATCTTTATAAATTTCCTATACCATTTTTTGAAACCAATGTTTGAAAGCACCAATTTGTTCCACATTTTATGATGTATATAACCCTGTGAACAAAAAAATCAAATTATTCTCACCATGAAATTCACAGCTTTTTCTGGCAACACTTCGGTACTTTGTTTATATAACCATCAGAAAAAAAATTACTTAAAATCTACATTGCAATGTATTTCTCACGATTGATTTAATCAGCCCGCTGCAAAAAATCATGCCACAGGTGCAAATCGACATTGGCGAACTTCAGATGCAATCAATCAGCAGCGTTCCCTACTACGTTACCAGTCTGATCCAGTCTAACATAGATCTACGTAAGCGGCTGTACTACCAGACGGAGAATCAGCATCAAACCAAAACTGCTCCGGTGTACTTCGTGACGGACTCGTCGTCCAACCCAAACAGCGAAAGGGAAGATCTGGTCAAGCTGATGGCCAGTGGATGCTTTTGTTGAAGAACTCAAGGTGTGGGGATGAGGGTGCCAACTCCTCAACCCACTAAGAACCCACCCGTGCCCTAAGCCCTGGACCCTCCTCGGAACCACCTTTTGGTACTAGTTTGGGGTCTGTCTAACTACTTAGGACTTTGGTAGTTAGGTGGTCCCTGCTTTAGGCTGCTACGAATACCGCGTCCCAGATGTCTCGATCTTGGCTCATGCTCTGGACCAAATTATCCGGAGTCGTGTCGTGACCGCTTACGGCTATCATGCCGGATCTTCACGCCGTTGAAGCGAGGACAAGCGAAAAACACATGTTCCGCGGTTTTCTCTACTTCCGCGCACTTGGTGCATGCGGAGGACTGTGCATGTCTATATTTGTGCAGATAAAGTCTAAAACAGCCGTGGCCTGGCAATATCTGCGTTAAGTGTAAGTTCACTTCACCGTGTCACCTACCAACCCATCCGGTTAATTCCGGGATAAGTCGGTGGGTCCATCGACCTTTAGTGGAGTGTTTCCATTCCCTTTGCCACTTAACCATGGATGCGGCTCTAGTGGTCTTCCGAATACCTCTTGTTCCACGTTGTTCGAAGCACTCTACGTCCTCTTTTATTACCATTTATTGCCTTTTGGTATCATCCCCGCTAGGACGCAGACCACGTCGCGTGATACCGTTCGGTATGCACTAACCACTCTTAGGCACATAAACCTGTGCGTACTCTCTAGCTTACTAGTGTAGCTCTTGGTACTCAAGGCGGTGATCTATGCCGGCTCGCCGTACCTAAGTATGGACAGGACGACACTAGCCAGGAGTTTACGCTTACTCCCTTGCACCGCCGAGCTATTCGACGTCATGTGGGATAATGCCAATATAGCCATAGAGGCTTTCATGCAGGCGTAATCGACGTGATTGATAAAGGATAACTTATCGCCGATCGTGACCCCAAGATACCTAAAAGATCTCTTCGATTCGATTGTACAGTTACCTGCACTGATCGTCGCATGTTGCTCCGATTTTCAATTATTCACCACCGTGACCTCGGCCTTATGTTGGGCTACCTCCAGTTGCCTGGAACTCGTTCATCTCTCCACAACGCTAATGGAGTGTGAGGCCGTTAGCTCGACCTCTTCAATGGATTCATTACATATCTCCAGAGTGATGTCATCCGCAAACCCGACTATCTTCACTCCGTTCGGCTACACCAGACCCAGGATCGAAACTTGTGGGATTCCTGTGGTGATCTGGACACGTTTTTGGCCTGCCTCTGTGTTGTATAGCAGTACGTGCTTCTGGAAGTAGCTCCCAAGAATTTTGTACAGGTACCCAGAAACCTGTAGGCCTTGGAGCGAGTTAGCGATAGTCACCCAACTGGCGCTATTGAACGCATTTCTCACGTCAAGGGTAACCTCTGCACAGTGTCGTACTCCTCGCCTCTTGCGCTGGATTGCCACATCAGCTGGACCTTGGTGACGGAAATGATGGCACCCACCGTTGACTTCCCTTTACGGAAGCCAAACTGGTTGTTAGACAGACCGCCAATACCCTCCGTGTATTTTGTCAGTCTGTTGAGGATTACCCTCTCGAGCACCTTACCCGCTGTATCTCCTGGTGGCTTTCCTGTCTTTGGTAACAACACACGGGTCTGAATTTTCCAGGCGTCAAAGAAGACGTCCTCGTCCAGACACTTTTGCATCACCACCCTGAACATTTCGGAACAAGCAAGATAGCCGTCTTGATGGCCAGGTTTGGAATACCATCCGGTCCCGGCGCTTTTTTCACCTTTAGCGACTTTGCTATCGCAATGAGTTCCTCAGTCGTCACCGTCGCCTCGTTGTCGGCCCCTGTTGTGCCGTTGTCAATGCCTGCGTGTTCACGGGTGTTCAGCTGAGCCGCTCACCCTATCGTCACTATGGCAGCGTTAAGGTCTGGGGCACTGGAACGCTGGTCATGGGACAAATTTACGGCGGCGGGGGCCATGGACTGGTGTCGTGGTTCAGAAAGAAGTCCTCCAATGATCACCTGCAGCAGCTCTGGTAGCGGATGCTTTTGGCCGGTGCAAAAGTATACCAGTAGTCATAATGTCAAGATCGAGTATCTGAACAAAGGGCAGGTTAGAAAGATCAAGGAGGACACGGTCGTAGTGCTTTGCACAGAGGAAATCAAACTTACTATTTTGTTTTTTGGTTGGTTTTTATCGGTGAGATGAAATCCAACCAAAAAACAAAATAGTATATACTCACGGTGATTAAACCCAGACATGAAATCAAACTTAGTTACCGATTCAACACCCTATGTCGACAATCGTAGGTACGGATTTTATCCTGCGAATTAACATAGACGTAAAGAGGCCGGACGGTGTTGACGTGTTGGAATCGTAGTTTATCAGTGATCACAACATCATCGAAAAAGCGTACATAGGTCAGCAGTGTATCGTGAAGGTCAAGACTCACAAGGGCATTCCTCTCGATTCATATAGAACATCATTCACCTTTACGTTTATCATGCTATTATTTATAGTGTATGCTAGCCTGCGCTGTTGTGGCTTTCGAACTATTCAAAAGAATCCATCGAAAGAATTCGGTCGAAAGTAAAATTTGTAAGCAATGACATCTCGCGCACCAGAAACAGTTACAGGAAGTTATTACCTTCCCGTCGGTGAAGTGGATATAGTTGTAAGCAGCCTGGAATTTCCATGAAATTCACCATTGAAGTCATTGTTTACAATTGTTATTTTCGACCTTTTGACGATTTTGTCTAGAATTGATGGTTTTTCAAGTCATGAATGAGAACGAAATCTATCTTGCACTGTAAGAATCAAATACCCATCAATAGGTATAATTGC
>JASCZW010010301.1:0-37396 GCA_034211315.2 Aedes japonicus
CACTACTTTATAATCTAATATCCTACCCAGGTAATAATTAGTCTTAGAATATGCAGCAAATCAACCCTAACGTAGATGCTATAAACATTATATTAAGCATAACATCCAGCATCTTATCTTTTTGTAAGCTTTTCCAAATGCTATTCAAATGCTAATAGATTAGTATTTCGAATGCAAAATATCATTAATGAAACATTATCATAGCATTGCAGTAAAGCAACCGTATATTGAATGCGGCATTTATGTTGCATTTAAAGGTGACAATTGCTGGATGATTTGCCGTAAAATACTTTAAAGGTTATTGGTTACCTGGGTAGTATACCGATACCAATTCAGTTCTTAGATATTTGTTTTGCTTCGATTTGCAGTCTTATTTGGACAGAATATTTGAGGGGTTGTTCGTTTATGAGATGAGGTTTTGCGAACGATTCATTTGTCTGGGACCAATGTACTGGTACTTCCAGAGCCGCAAACTATATCCACATTCTTATTTCATATTCCAGTTTCCAAATCTACCCAACACTGAAATTTTTTTTTTCGTATATTAGCTTCCCTTCGTTTCGTAAACATGGATTTTGTACATAGAATGCAGGATCGAATCCCATGTCAGACACATTAAAAATAAAACGCTGAACAACTCGTGGTTGCGTTTTTTTTTCGATTATATTTTTAGCCGATAAAGTAGATCTGTCAGTCGTTCATGCAACCACCAGAGAGGTTTCTTTTTTATTGGTAACAAATTATTCGTAGGCTTCTGTATTGTATTCGGAAATCGCACGAACGTTCTTTCTCTGTCAACAAATACTTAGTGCTTTTGACAGTTGCGCGTGTGGCATTACATACGAAGGGAGCTTCTTAAAAAAAATACAAATCAGTTTCGTTGCAGAAAACAACGAATAGATTTGTTAGTGCTTCCTTCGATTTCATAATATAAACAAAAATTAATATTCAGTGTACCGGAACTTATTCTAGCTAGAACCATATCCGGTGAATCGTTCGGCATGCCTACAAACAAAGTCTTCCCTTCTAACATAACGAACAGCAAAACTCCGCGCGACCAAATACCATAAGTAAAATCATAACACTTCAGGTGCAACAAAGTTCGCCTTATAGCACGGTGTCATAAGCTCGCAGTTGTATGTCAAAAAATAGTTTCGTTTGTATGATAGCAACCTCTCCTCATACAGAAGAGGGAAGGGTCTTGAACCATCATAGAAACATTTCTTGCCATCAATAACCTCCACTTGCCAAATTTGGACCTATTTGCTTGATTAGTTCTCGAGTTATGCAGAAATTTGTGCTTCATTTTTATGGGAGTTTCACCTTTCAGAAAGGGGAGGGGTCCTTGAGTCATCTTAAACATATTTCTTGCCATAAAGAAGCTCTAGTTGCCAAATTTGGTTCCATTTACTTGATTAATTCTCGAGTTATGCAGAAATTCGTGTTTAATTTGGGTGAGAGCCCCCCTTTTCAGAATGGGAAGGGGCATCAAACTACCATTGAAAAAGTTCTTGTCTTCAAAAATCTCCACATGCCAGTTGGTTCAATTTGCTTGATTAAAGGGTGTTCCGATCAAAATTTGGTCAAACAGTAATGTGTGTGAGTCGATCAAAGTTTTTATTAATTAAGTCGAATTCTTTTAATTTTTGAAGTTTAAGTTTTTTTAAGTTAATACAGACTACAGGAGAAATAGTCTAAGCTTCCTTTTTACAGAATGCTAATTGCCGGGTTTTGCGTTTAACACCTGCCATAAGATATTGTACAGTCTCCTTGTCCACTTTCGCTCACAACAGCCTTTTGAGTCTTCTTAAGGTTCCGCTTGACGATGGCCCAATATTGTTCGATTGGGTGGAGCTCTGGCATGTGGGGAGGGTTCTTATCCCTGGGCACCACTTGAACCCCAGCATGCCACTCCATGGCCTTTTTTCCGTAATGGCAAGATACCAAATCCGGCCAAAATAGAAGCAATTGTGTAGCTTCAGGAAAGGCAGTAGACGTTTTTGTAGGCACTCGCTCAGATAAATTTCCTGGTTGACGGCTGCTCTTCAAGACACAGATACAGATGGTCTGTCTCACTAGATAATTCTTCGCGAACTTTGATAGTTTAATATGCTTGAAAATATTTGCCACCTTTCCCCGTCCGGTTGTCGTATAAAATTCCTATCCAGGAAGCTGTTTAAAGTCTGGCTTGACGTAAGTTTCATCGTCCTGTACCACGCAATCAAACTTCGTCAGCATCACCGTGTACAACTTTCGCGATCGTGCTTTGTTTATCGTCGCGATTTCGACCACTTTTTTGTAAGTGGACAGTCCAGCTCGTTTTTAAGCTCTATCCACGGTTGAAGGCGCCACTCCCAGCTTCTTTGCGACATCTCGGACGGAGAGGTTGGGGTTCAGCTCGAAACAGCAGGCAACTCTTTTCGTCGTCGCTATGACCTTCAGCTTTCGGGTTCCCGCCGATCCAGCTCTCCTGGCTGTCGACAAACGTTCACCGAACACTTGCAATATGTTGATAACAGTTGATTGAGCCACATTCAACAATTTCGCCAACGTGAGAGTAGTTTGGATTTTCGCCATGCACGTGCAAAATTTTGATGTGTTACTTCTCTCCCTCTGACGACATTTTGATAACTGAAGTGCTAATCTCAAAATCGAAATAGAGGCGTGATGCTACACGCACACATCTTCAAAATGAGGGGTGTGCAAAATTTTTCAATGCACGATGAAAGGTTATTCGTCAAATTTAGGCCGGTCAAATTTTGATCGGAACACTCTTTAGTAGCAAACATTTGCCAATATGCATTCCACTGTGACCGACCTATCCGAACCACTTTTCTTTTTCAATGTTCGTTCAAAAGAGGGAGATGCGAATCCAAAAACTTTGATTCCGTACACCGCTTAGAAAAATGTAAACAAGTATCATTTCATGATGAAGTTTTTTCAGAAGCAGATAATTTATCATCTCCATGCAAAGCGCTAGGAGCGGACAGTAATTTATTGCTGGAACAAATAGACATGAAGAGAAAGTGTACTGATAGATCCGTAAGGGAACGGGAGGCTTTGAAATTGAATAGATGTAAGTTTGAAAACGAGCGGAGGGCATTTGAACGGTAGTATACGATCAGACACATAACCCTTTGTCATACTACCCTATGCAGGATAGGCAAGGGGGGAAATCCCCTTGACTGACAAAAGGTTATGCAACCGATCGTGCTCTTACCGATCGTGCTACTACCTATTGCTTGTTTCTAGTTCTAGCGATTTGTCCGTCTCCTAATACAGCCTAGCACGGGTGAGAAATTATCTCCCGCTGTTGGGTTTATTTTTAGCATGCACCGCCTATTTCATGGTTGCTGGGTGTTGGAATCGAACGTTGCTAGTTGTTTATTGTTGCAACATTTTTGGGTTGGGTCACAGAACGGAGGTATATCATGAATAGCAAATAATGATGAAGTTTGAGAGCTCTCAATCGCGACATCTTGCGGTTGAGGTCACACATTTTACACGGAAAATAATTTTATCTGCTCCAAGCTTAGACTACATTTTTAGACCTGCTTGAATAAAGTAACAAGGTACTAACATGAAGGTTTGTTCCTCGTAGAACGAATGTTTATTTATAAATAAATAGATATTATTAATGATTTGATCTCAAAGAGACTTCTCCGACTTTTCTATTATATGAATAAGAAATTAAATGTGTGCGTACATCGATTTTTTTATTTTCATTTTTTATTTGAAAATTGTGGTGAATCGTCAGTGCGATCGCTTCACATGACTTTGTGCTCACAAAATAAATCTAATTTAAAGGAATATAAAAACCGACATTTGTTTTTTGATTAAACAACCAGATTTCTGGAACCGTCGCATGCGACGTTCCTAGTAACAGTGGTGTCTGAGTACTAAGTTATCTCCGTGATTGGAAACGTAAGTTTAACAAAAAAATTATGGAAACACTGTCAGATACACGCAAACGCAAACGCAACGGGCAGGTCTTCAAAATGATAGGTATGTTCTCGGATATTAAAACTAACTGTTTGGCAAAGCTAATGGTTTTATTCAAAATGGGTTTGAAAATCATTAATGTTGTTGAATGAATGTTAATTTGTTTCTTGATTTCTCTTGATCAGCAACTAATGTATTGAACATGTGTAGAATTGATATTTTGACAGAGTCGTTGCTTAAATGATCTACAAATGTTTCGTTTAACGTTTGAGGGGATTCTGCCGATGAAAAAAAATGGTTGTAAAATTAATTTAAAAGCGCAGAAATACATTCAAGCTGGAACGAAGGGGGGGGGGGGGTTGGGCAAAATGGTTCCCGATGAGGATATTTTTGGTTACCCACAATGTTCATTGTGGGGCTTTACCTGTTGTCCGCTTTGTCACTCTAGAACCGCTTTCTGCTTTGAATTGGCTTTTGAACTTTGTATTTTAACTTCACGACTGCTCAGCTGGATTGTCTGTTGATAAGTGTTTCAGGGTTCAGATGTCAGAATATCATTGGGTCACTGCCTTTGCCTGCTGGTCAGTGACCCGAGCCATTCGTGCTCCGTCGTGATTTTTCGGGGCCGTTTTACTCCATTCAAAATGGCCTGGTCTATCGCCACCCTAATGGACTCCCATCAGGTGGTTGTTCGTCCATCTGGTGGTGGGTTTCGTAAGTTTTGGTGGGATGGATGGCTGCGTTCTACTGTAAGCTCTCCTATCGTTGCCTACCAGGGAGTTTGCTTACTAAAGTAACTTGTGCAACCCTCACCACCCCTACCTGCCATTATTTTTGACCCATATCTAGCGGAAAACTAACGCGAAAATCTAAAAAACACTCTCCAGTGAGAAGCGGACACTTACAATGCAGAACGATGCTTCCAATCCAAGATATTTTGTATCGTCTGGAATTCGTTGGATCATTTGAGGCTGCATGATAAGTAACTATAAATAAATTGCACCAACTGTTCCAGTGGCAGCTTTTTGCATGTATAGCACAAAGAACCAAAAAATGGCAAGTACATTTGATAATTATCAAATGAGAACTGACAGCAGCTTTTTGACGGATTGGTCAGAACCCATCATTACCGATGCTCCATCTGATCGACAGCCAACAAGCCTTTTTTGTAATCGTGCCATCGATGTGGTATTGTTCATCAATTGCACAATATATACTGCCGTTCTACGCATAACTGTCCCATGTTGCTTTCGGTCAAATTGCAGCTTTTTCAATATATGCTTAATTTTTCAACTATACTATTGGATACAAACAAAACATTATATACTTTGTTCTAAGTTTGTATAAAAAAACATCAAGTTAGATTATCCCATGTTGTAATTCTACGCATAAAAGTCCCACTACGACATTTCTTATAAGATCTTTGAAAACAAAATTGATTTGAGTTTACAACATTCTTTGTAGAAACTACTCGATACTCAGCATTGATAAGGGGCTTATATGCAAATTTAAACAATGACTTTGACAAGAAAACATTGAAATGAAATTTTCTATATAAGCCACCATTTGCATTTGATAGAACTGTGTTTTTAATGATGATATGGTGATAAAAAATAATCAGAATCATGGTAGGAGCATAAAAAATAATGCACATGGTATGTCTATTTGAAAACGTAAATTCTATCGCCAACGATCCATCAATACATCAAGCAGTGCGACTGATATGCCTAGAATTTTATGCTGCAAGGCAAGATTCTTCGCATATCAGTCCCACTGAATATTTTACCTCGTATTTTACATACAAAAATAATCTTGTTGTTTGTAATACCACAGATTACATCGAAACTCAGCCACTCATAAATTTGTGGGTTTTCTCACGAATCTTACCAGTCCTTCACAATAGTGACGTAAAACTTAAAACGCTTTTTTATCAACTACAACTATTGCAACATGGGACAGTTATGCGTAGAACGGCAGTATATTGCAATGGAGTTTTCATAAGAGGACATTGGGTCGCAATCTTAAGCAATGGCTTCTACCGCAAATTCTCGAGAATGCTAACTTAATCATAGGGAAATAACCAATGATTATTGGTACAGAAGCGGAGTTTCCTTTAGAATAGAAGTTGTAGTTTACTTGAGTGAGCTTGCATTTTCAAGAAATTTGTGGAAGAAGCCATTGTTTACGTTTGCGACATTGGCCCTTATGAAAATTCCATGACGATATATAGGTTTTCGCACGGCAATATGATATTAAAGATAACCAAAAATCACTTTCAAAATATTATGCTTCGAATAAAACAAAAAGTTCCGTCAGTGTGCGGCAGGCTTGGAAATAGAAACTATCAAAACTTTCTCTTCATATCTTTCATTCTAGCCAAAAACATTAATGTTCACTCTTGGTGCCTCATGGTGATGAGCGAACATCTCCTTCTACATCAATTACATTATAGTGTTTAGCTCTTTCAGGTGTCTTCCAGGGATTCCTTTACAGTCACAAAACTTCATAAGTTCAGGGATTCCACCATAAATGTCATCACAAGAAAGTTTAACAGAACAGCCAATGAACTGCCAGAAGAAACTGCTGAAAAAATCACTGGAGGAATGGCTACAAACTCCTGGAGAATACCTATAGAAACGCCAAGAATTTCTCAAGCAATGGCTGAGAACTTTTCATGGAATCTTTGGGAAAAGTTTCTTAAAAAAATATAAAGAAATCATTTGGCGGTACTCACACAAACTGACATTCAGACTATCATCTTAATTATTTTCTTGAGCTTCATGGGCCTAAAACTGAGGGCAGAATTTGTAAATAGTTGGGTCCTAAAATGTAGTCATATTATAAACAACGCTTATAATGAAAATATCATTTTATTAAGCTTTGGAACTCAATTCGTTCAAAATTGTTTGTTTAGAGTAATTGTTTTCTATTCGTTATTCTAGTTCATTACTACATGATCCGCGCCTTAACCCGGGAAATTTTTAACCGAGGAATTTAAATTCCGAGAAAACTGGGAAAAAACCGGGAATTTGAAAGTAAAAATTGAGTGGTCACCCTGTTCCTAACTATGGCATGTTGTATCAATAACATAGTAAAAACGTTGTTATTGATAAATTTCAAGTGAAAATGCATGCATTTGTGGATGTTTATATTCAAGAGGCTCATCTAAACACAAACCGAAGGAACAAAATTATTGTGTAGTGAATTATAATGTTTTTATTATTGAATAGCTGATAAATCATATATGAACATCACTTAAATGTTTCGAGACAGTTTTACTTTAGTTTGTTTAGTGAAATGTTGTATTAAGTAAATCGATTACAGCTGGCAATGCCTTAATTCATAAAGTTAGAAAAAAAAACCGTGCAAAGGATGCATTTTGTAATAAATCCATCGAGTGAGACGAAGTTGCATCAATGAATGAAACCAATTTGGTGCTTATAGACCGACATTAAATCCATATCCCTCGAATGTTTCAGACTTAATAAAGAGTTGTGTAACTTTTCGTGATACATACTACCAAATGTCTTATCAAACTTATCTTAGCAAGTGTCTATCTAGTTGAATCTCGCTTACAGCTTAAAAACTTTATGATTTATAATAAAAAACGAAAGAGTAAGTTATGTCAGTGACATAACTGCAAAGTTGACGTAGGACTCCTTATTGATGTGAAGAAATTGATGTCATCGAATTAATAAATTTCTACTAAAGGGTGTCCACGATGAAATTGCCACACACAAAATTGATTCGCAAAATTCGAGTTTTCATCCGATTGCCATCAAATTTTCAGGGATTGAGAAATAACTATTAAACTTCATTTTACCATTTTACTCGTATTTTATTTACAGTCCATACGCAAATGCCCGCACCTTGGCCTTAACCCCGGCCATAAGATTCTGCACAACCTGTGAATCAACCGTTTTTTGCATGTAAACCCATACTTTCTTCAGTTCATCGACTGTCTTCACTACCTTTAGGTCGTTTAAGAAGGTGCTGCTTCATAATCGCCCAGTACTTCTCGATGGGGCGGAGCTCCGGAGTGTTGGGAGGGTTGAACATTTTCGGCACGAAATTGACCTTATTGTCCGCATACCACTTCAGCACGTCCTTGAGTAGTGGCATGAGGCCAAATCCGGCCAGAAGATTGTTGGGACGTTGTGGGCCTTCAGAGAGGAAGCAGCCGCTTCTGGAGGCACTCTTTTATGTACACCTGTCCGTTCATCGTGTCCTGGGTCACGAAAGGTGCACTCCGCTTCCCGCACGTGCAGATGGCTTGCCAAACCAGGAATTTCTTCGCAAATTTGGACATCTTCTGAGTGCGGACATGCTCCGGAACGCTGAACTTATCCTTGGCCGTGAAAAACAGGTTGCCGGGGATCTGTTTGAAGTCGGCCTTCACATATGTTTCGTCGTCCATGATGCAGCATTCAACTTTCGTCAGCATGTTGAGGTACAACTTCCTGGCACGGGTTTTGGCGGACTTGTTCTGCTTCTCGTCGCGATTAGGGCCTTTGTACCTTGAACGTTCGAAGCCCAGCCTTAGTTTTGGCCTTCTGGACAAAACTTCGGCTTAGGTGCAGCTTCTTAGCTACATCCCGAACGGAGGCGTTCGGATTTCGGTTGAAGGCCCCAACTACGCGGTTGTGATTTTTGGTGTTGTACGGAATACTTTTTCCTTCACTTCTGGGCTTCCGATCGGTGGTCAACCGTTCCTCGAACCGCTTAATCACTCGCGACACCGTGGAATTCGCGATTTCCAACGTTTTAGCGATGGAACGATGCGAGAGATCCTTGTTCTCGTGATGAATGCGCAAGATTTTATCACGCACGAGCTGTTCTTTCGACTCCATTTCCGCGAGTTTTGATCACAGGACTTTAAAACTTGCAGGATGTAAATAATGCACTATGAACTAAATCCACCCAAATTTTCATTAAATTCTACCCAACGGTTAAAAAGTTAGAGCAATTTCATAGTGTGGCAATTTCATCGTGGACACCCTTTATATTTTATTTAGTCTAAAGAACCATGAGACCCTGACTGATGAGAACCATGAGTGCGTGTGGCTTTACTATAATACGTCTGTCGCACACGGATGCACAGCGAGAAGTGAGTGGATAGCGAAAGTAGTCACCCTTTTGTTTTATACCCACAGCATAACAAATTTTTAATGTATGTTAAAAATCAATTTCTCCGGTTTGCTGCGAATGATCAACGGCAAGTTACTACCGGCACCTTCCGGTCTTGTTTTGTCTCCCATGCCACAACCGTCTGACTGTGACGAGTGATCAAAGTCTTTTTAACTACTAGCAGAGAGCTAGTGTCGAAAACTGAATTCTAATTGTTTACTTAACATGTTTTATATTTCCATTTGTTTGTCTTACATACTAATTTTTACATTTTAAGTGTTTAGCCCATAGGGCTCTTCAGCTTTGTTTAATTTTATGTGTTTGGTGTGTTTAAATTGTTATGTGTTTTACATGAATTTTCCGTACAGCCCTTGGGGCATTGTTAGTTTTAAAATTTGATAACCTACCTAATCTACAACTAAAACTACAAT
This sequence comes from Aedes japonicus, assembly GCA_034211315.2. NCBI lineage: Eukaryota > Metazoa > Arthropoda > Insecta > Diptera > Culicidae > Aedes > Aedes japonicus. Next base: position 9,501 of record JASCZW010010301.1, read on the forward strand.
TTGAAAATCCTAGGGGTGGGGAACCAGATTCCGAATGATCTGGTGATCCGATGTCAGGCAGCGTGCCCTGTACCGATTGATAGACTCACTAAAGCGATCGTCGAGCATTTTTATCTCGGCCAGACGGTGGACCTCAGATGTTCTTGTCCTCGAGGGGTGTTCAGGATCATCCTGAGGAACTTATTTTGAACACGCTGAAGTTTCAGGTGATGTGTTTTTGCGCAACTCTCCCAGATTGGCATGCCGTACTCGATGACTGGAAGTATGATTTGCTTGTAGACAGCAAGCTTGTTTTTCAGGGATAATGTAGACCTTCTGTTGATCAATGGGTACAGTAGCTTCAACAGAACGTTACACTTTGTGACAGTTTTGTCAACCTGTTCCCTGAAAATAAGCTTGCTGTCTATGGTAACGCCAAGATAGACAGCTGATTTGGCCCATTCCACCGTTGTGTTGTTTAGGCTTATTTTACAATCCTCAGGCGGAACAAGTCTGGGAGAGTTGGAGTGGAAATAGGATGACCTGGGTCTTCGCCGCATTGATACAGATCTTCCATTCGGTGAAGTATTCAGACAGAACATTCAGGCTTTCGCTGCAGTTTCGCGGTAAGCGCTCTTATTACCTCTACCATTGTGGACGACTGCGGTATCATCGGCGAACAACGACAGAGATCCATTTTCAGGGAGCGGGGTATGTCCGAGGTGAATAGGTTGAACAGAAGTGGACCTAGTATACTTCCCTGCGGAACACCGGCGGAAATCTCCTGTGCATCAGAAACTGCACCTGCAGCGAAACACGGAATGTCCTGTCCGACAGATAATTTTTAATTATCTTCACCAGAAAGATGGGAAGATTGTATCGATGCAGCTTGTACACCAAGCCATCATGCCACACGTTATCAAAGGCCTTCTCGATGTCGAGAAGTGCCATGGCAGATGATTTCGAAACAGACTTGTTCCGTCTTGAGGATGTTAATGACTCGGTTAAGTTGGTGAATTGTCGACCGACCACGTCGGAAGCCAAATTGTTCGTCGAGCAAGATGTTAAGCTCGTCGGCAGATGAAAGAAGCCGACGGTGGATCGCTTTCTCAAACAGCTTGGATACTCCTGAGAGAAGGCTGATTGGTCTATAGCTCTTGGAACATGAAGGATCTTTCCCAGGTTTCCGGATGGGTATGACTTTGGCTGACTTCCAACACGAGGGGAAGTAGCTAAGTCGCAGGCATTGGTTGAAACCATCGCCAGATGGTTATAGAACTGGGGCTCAATTGCTTGAGCTCCAAGTTCAAGATGTTATCGAAACCTGGGGCCTTCATGTTCTTAGACGCATTTGATATAGGTCAACAATTCGTCAGCTGAGATTTCCAACTCTTCCGAGAAGTCATTGGGACTTAGATGGATGTTGTTTACAAGCTCGCTAACGGCAGCTTCGTGTGGACTGACGATGTTATGTCCGAGATTGTGGGAGCTGACGAAGTGTTGACCTATCTCAACAGCCTTCTCTGCAGGAGTAATTAAGCGATCCGTGGAGCGATTGCTGTCAAGTGGGATCAACGGTGGAATGGGTCTTGGCTTAGTTTTTAAGATTTTTGTCAACTTCCAGAACGGCTTTGCACAATCTGGGAGAGAGCGGATCTTGTCGGAAAAATTGTTATTTCTGAGGTCCACCATTCTGGCCTTAATAATTTTGGTCATCCGATTGCAATGACTTTTTAAAGTAGGCAAACCAGTTCGCTGGTATTGCCTTCGAATGGCGTTGCGCAATTGAATAAGTTCTTTAGTGGGCCTATCAATGGGTACAGAGTTGCTCACCTGATCTATCACCGGTACATGTTGCTCCCGGGCCTGGGAGATCGCTTGCTCGATGCTCTGCAGCTGCCGTTCGATGTCATCAACCGAATCAAGGTGCATGTCGAAATCGATGTTGTCGTCAACGTGTTGTCGGAACCTCTCCCAACTGGCGCGATGGTAGTTCCGTCTGGTGATCCGATGCCGGTTGACCGAGGACCCAACTTCGGACACCACTGGATAGTGGTCCGAGCTGAGCTCCAGCTGTACTACCGGCTGGACGATGTTGTTCCCCATGTTGGTGACGAAGATGTCGATTGTTGAATGGACCCCGGATCTGCTCAATCGGGTGGGAGTATCCGGGCCCAGGACGGTATAATGGCCCTCTTCCAGGTCTTCCTGCAGTACTATTCCGTTCCGATTCCGCCGGGTGTTCTCCCAGGCTTCGTGTTTCGCATTTAGGTCGCCGGCGATGATAAACTGCCCCTGCCTCCGAGTTAGCTTGCGGATGTCGTTTCGTAGGACCGTTGTTGTTCCGTTGGCAGTGCTGGCTTGCTTGGGACAATAGGCCGCGATGATGGTGATAGGGCCGACAGCAGTTTCGACCTCGACTCCGATGGCTTCGATGGACTGCAGCTGGAAGCTCGGAAGTAGATGGCAGTTGATGTTGTAGCGCAGGGCGATCGCAACTCCTCCTCCACTAGAGCCGCTACGATCAAGTCGCACAATCCGATATCCAGGGATGAAAATATTCAGTTCCGGCTTGAGATGTGTCTCGGTGACGATGGCGATGTCGATGGCCTTCCTGTTAAGGAAGTCACCGAGCTCGACTGGTTTTGTTCCGGATGGAACAAGCATTCCAATTTAACGATGCTGATGGTGCGTTTATGGTCCATACTTAATAATGAACGTCATCGTCACGGATGTGGCGGCTTTGAGCTGTTCCTCCTTGGAGCGGCAGGAACGTAGTTGACGATAGAGCTCTTGCACGAACTCCACCATTTGCTCCGAGTTGTAGAGCTGTCCATCGACGGGTGGTTGCGTGAAGGTACTGCGACCTCGCATTGCCCCAGCCTGGAGGAGGAGTCGGCTTGGGGCGGCGGCGGCTGCCGCGAAACGATGATGAACCGAAGCTGATGGGCGGTTTGCTTGGCGGTGATTCAATGGGATCGGCGGTAGGTTTGGCACCTGATACCGAAGCGACGGGAAATTCTCCTCGTTCATCGGAGGTGGTGGACGGCGTTGAGCAGGCCGCGACTTGGTGGATGACTTTCTGCGGATCGCCAAATATCCAGCACGTTTGGGGCAGGTACGATTGCTGCCTCATGGTTTGCGCCACAATTTGCGCACTTCAGTACCGCACCTTCTTCCATCGGGGCAGAATCGTTGGTACTGTGGGCTCCGGCACACTTGCCACATCGCGGTTTCATGTGGCAGTTACGAGTTCCATGGCCGAACGCAAGGCAGTTGCCACATTGCGTCACGTCGTGCTGTCTCGGACGATACCGGTCCCACTCAACGATGATGTCGAAAAGGGCCCGTGTTTTCATTAGTTCCGCCATCGTGACGGATCCCTTCACAAGGTGGACCAGATAGAGTTGGTCCCGGTAGTTTCCATGTTGCTGGCGCCTGATGGGAAACACCTTTTGAGGTTTCAGTGCCACCGCTTGCAGCTCGGCGAAGATTGACTCCGGAGTGAGTTCTGGAAGGCCACGCAGAATCACCTTCATTGGCTTGCTTCCGGGCGCGTCGTGAGTGTAGAACTCGTGTTTCTTCGCGACTAGGTGAGCGCCGACAGCACGGTAGTCAGCCTCCGTCGAGCACATCACTTTAATGCCATTACTGCACAGCTTGTACAGCGGATGGATTTGGATAGCTGCAAGCTCGGTCCTGAGTGCAGCAATGTCCTTTGACGTCGTGAAGAGCGGGGGAACCTTTACCTTCTTTGGCACCTCCTGTACCGGAAGCACGGCTAATTGATTGCTCGCTAGTAGACGAGCGTTTCGATCGACTTGATCGGCGTCATCGTGGCGCAGCCGCTTGGAGCTGCCCGGTTGCGGTAATGTTTCGGGAGCGGATGTCACCGTTGGTCGATTTTTTCGACCCATTGCCACGGCAATTTGTCCGAACTTGGCAGCACTTTTTTCTGCTTTGCCACCACCAGAAGATGAGCAAGCGCAGGCGATAGAATGCGAACCGAACACGCAATCGCGAGAAAGCGGGCGAGGGGAAAAAACGGGAGAAAAAACTTTTACTGCGAGGGTGCGAAAAACACGACCGATCGTGTCGCTTGGTAAAACTGGAATGTGAATTCAAATTGGTCTGTCTCGCGCACTATGTACTTGAGTTGAATAGCAATACCAAGAAAGAAGAGAGTCACGAAAATGCTGCACGAAGCAAAATTTACAAAAAGGGACGGGCCACATTTGTAAAATCAGGCACCGGCAGCAAAGCAAATTTTTTTTTGCACCACTCGATGTCTTCTTCTTCATTCGTTAGTTCTTTGTGATATACACCGGGACGCGGCGATTAATGAATACTATGTTCAGCCGTAACGCGGTAACAAGAGAAAACTTCAACCAAACTCTTTAGTAAGCAAGCTGGTCGTCCTGAAAAGGACGGATTAAATTGACGTGGGAGAAATAGTTTGCAATTTCCCTTCTTTTTTCGTTCAACTCCTCATCGTTGTGGCTGGCCATCTGCAGGTGACGTGTGATGGCGTTGTCCATCGGCGTACTTGCCGAACACGTCTGTCGCATACGGATGCACAGCGTGAGCTGATTGGTCTGTTGGTCGTTCCCACATGTTTCGCAATTGCTGACACGGTTAATGCGGCAGTATGAACCAATCAGAGCGTAGCGCAAATATGATGTCATTTTCGACCAATAGCTTTGTGCGTTCAGAAATTTGTGTGGGACGGGGAAAAGTTATTTTGAAGAAGAAGAAGACATTTGTTGCTCGTTTCCTATGACCTTGCTAGGGGAAACACATTTTTCAACCTGTTGATATGCAAATTTGTATGGGAGCAAAAGAAGGTCATTTTCAAATGAAAAATTGAACTACTTATACTAATTGAACTTCTTTCAAATTTCAATGCAAACAATTTGTGAGTCTTTTTGACCAAATGGTGTATGAACGAAGTCATTCTGTTTAGTCGAACGAGAGTTATAAGCGTCCAAAAACCTTTCACTTTTGCGTAACGCTCTCATTTTTCAAAATTTTGAAACGGCACCCGGTATAGAAAAGAAAAACGTAGTCCTACGTTAAAAAAAATGCGCCTTGCTAAGTGAACAAAGACCAAAACTAGACGTTAACAGTAAGATACTTTGGGGTGATCCATAAATGATGAAGCATACCTTAACCAGCTTTAGATCTTATGCCTTCTCTCGTATTTTAGTAAAGTTCTGAAACGTTTTATTCATTGCGGATAATATTGTATACAAAAGCTAGCCTTTATCACAACTATTTCATGCAAGTTGCTGCTTCGTGTGGAACGAAATATTATTTTACTTCTTCTTCTTCTTTAGCATTTCAAGCACTTTCACACTTCCACAGTAATTAATTGAGAACTTTCAATGCCACGTACAATTTTGCATTATTATGATTATGTGGCAAGTACAATCATACATAGGCGTAGCCAGGCGAGGGGGCAGAGGGGAGCGTCCCCACCCCTAACTTTTTGAATCAAGTTTTGAGAATTTTAATGTTTGCTTAAATTTTTTATTATTTAGTGTTAATGCTTGATAGATTGCCCCTTTGCCTCAATGAAAAAGCGCGAAGTTTCCTCGATTTTGTGACAAAATGTAGCAAAAAAGTGCAAAAATTGGACATCCAAAAGATTTTTTTTTAACGTAGGACTACGTTTTTCTTTTCTATACCGGTTGCCGTTTCAAAATTTGAAAAATGAGAGCGTTACGCAAAAGTGAAAGGTTTTTGAACGCTTATAACTCTCGTTCGACTAAACAGAAAGACTTCATTCATACACTATTTGATCAAAAAGACTCACAAATTTTTGGCATTGAAATTTGAAAGAAGTTCAATTAGTATAAGTAGTTCAATTTTTCATTTGAAAATGACCTACTTTTGCTCCCATACAAATTTGCATATCAACAGGTTGAAAAATGTGTTGTCTCTAGCAAGGTCGTAGGAAACGAGTAACAAATGTCTTCTTCTTCTACAAAATAACTTTTCCCCGTTCCACAAACATTTCTGAACGCACAAAGCTATTGGTCGAAAATGACATCATATTTGCGCTAAGCTCTGATTGGTTCATTCTGCCACAGTAACCATGCCAGCAATTATGGAACACGTGGGAACGATCAACCAATCAGTTCACGCTGTGCATCCGTATGTGACAGACGTGTTTGCGGAGCGCGTCTGTGGAAAACGCCGCTAGGGAAAACAAGAAGACCAGAATCATCCCACGTCAGTTGCAGCTGGCCATCCGCAAAGACGAGGAGGTTTTCAGAATTTGAGATTTTCTCAATGACGCAATATTTCCCAATATTGGTCGTAGAAGATCGTCAAAGGATAGCCTCTGCCATCCACCGAGAATTGTCGCCCATCTTTGCTGCATAAATAACCATAAGGTAGCTACTCGTGGACACTCGCAGAATTTGTGTTTAAGAGTTTCGACAATGCCCGCGCAATGTTGACAGTATGGATCGTTTGCTCTACCGATGACGCTAAGCAGTTTGCGGTGTTCCGTCTTTTCATTCACAAACAGATATAGATCAGTGCGCTGGCACAACGATAGTTTCCGTGAACGAAATGTTCATCCATATTTTCTTCCTGGATGATTTCGTTCCACTCTAGGCACCTCCGTTTGTTCCAAGTAGAAACGATGAATTTGATCGCTGGAGGGGTTTTGTTGGATGTGGTGTGGAAGTAAAGGAATTTGCTGGGAGAGGATTTTTAGGCAAGGAAAGTTTGCAGGGAGAGGAATGTTTTGGGTAAGAAGGGATTGGTAATAGGGAAGGGAAGTATATCACAAAGGATTAACGAACAAAATTGACGAATCCAGGTTGAAAAAAGAAGAAGACACCGAGTGGTGATAAATCTGACAGCTCCCATGTTAAAGTATAGGACGAACAATTTAAAAAAATTCTCAAAAATTTAAATAAAATTCTAATTGAAAGCGGTTTGTTGTATGACGGAAGAAAAATCCAGAACTGTACAATAGGGGATTGTACAGTTCTGGATGTTTCTCCTATCATACAATAAACCGCTTTTAATTAGAATTTCATTTGAATTATTTAGAAGCATTTTAAAATGTTTGTCCTATACTTTAACATGGGAGCTGTCAGATTTACCACTCGGTGTCATCTTCTTTTTTCAACCAGAATTTTTCAGTTCTAGAAGAGTAAATTTGAGCCGGAACTGCGACATGTCAGAAACCGACCATGTGGTTGAGTTCGTCATAGTTCCTAGTTGTGCATACCGAATTAGTTGCTGTCAGTGGCAAGCAGATTAGTCATGTTTCTGTTAAGAAAATCATCCGTCTAGCGTGCACTAATTAAAACGAATTATTGTCTCACAATGACTAAAGTTCGTCCCTTTTGATGCAATTTGTATCACACAGCCTTCGTTGGTACCGCCTTCTTTTGACGCTACATACCAGCTCTTTGCAGAATTTTGATTCAGTCTTACAACAGTCGTGGAGCTGAGCAGTTAGCGGCAGCAAGCACCCTGGAGGGTGCATTGGTGAGCAGTCGTGCAGTTGGCTATTGGTGCCGATGCTCCTGTCAACTTCGCTGCGAGATCATAGTTGCTGAAGCCTGCGAATTGGCGGGAAAAAGCCGCCCGTAACGAGACTAAATTCCCGAAAAACCCAAGTGGAATCGCAAACTATTTCTCCCCCGTCAACTAAACCAGTTTAACTAAAGAGTTTGTTTGGATGGATTTTTCTCTTGTGCTGTTTGTAATTCAATTACCACGTCACGGCTGAACATGGCATTCATTAAACGCCGTGTGTCGGAGTGTATCACAAAGAACGTTGAACAGCTAACGAACGAAATTCTAGAAAGGATAGCCGATAGGCCGACCATGTTGGGTTCGGCGTAGTTCCTAGTTGTGTAAGCGGATTAGTTGTTGGCAGTGGCAAGGTAATTAAGAATATTTCTGTTAAGACTAATTAAAATTAATTATTGTCGCGCAATAACAGAAGTTCGGCCCCTTTGATGCAATTTGTATCACATTGACTTCGTTGGTACCGCCTTCTTTAGTGCAATAGCATTCGACGCCATTACCAGAAAATTTAATTCAGTCTTACGGTAGTCGTAGTTCTGTGCACAGCAACATCTGCTTTTGCAACGAAGTAGGCGAGCGAGCACACTGTAGCATCCTACACTGGTGAGTAGTCGTCATCCAGAGAGGTTGGTGCAGTTGGCTATTTGGGCCGATACTACCGCCAACCTGCCGTAATGCGCTGCAAGAAAGAAGGCTGCTTAAGCCTACGAGTTGATGTGAAAAAGCCGCCCGTGACAACAGCGGGACAAGAATTATCCCACGTCACTTGCAGATGGCCACCGCACCGACGAGCAGCTGATCCAAGAAAACCCAAGTTCAATCGCGAACAATGTTTCCTTCCTGTCAACTATATCCGTCCTTCTCAGCACGACCAAATCAGCTTGCTTATTAAATGGTTTGTTTGGTTGAATATTCCTATTGGGCTTTTTGAAATTTCAATCATTCGATAGGAATCAAATAATTTTGAGAAAGTGAAATGTCGCAGCATATGGCTGCAAGTATGTAGTTCCATAGTTATCTTCTACTCGTTAAAGATTGTGGCCCTCTCAACCATCGTACAAAATACAACCAGAGCCGTATCATATTAAAACCAATCAGTCCTTTTTAGGGCCACCAAATGCTATCTGAAGAGTTAACAATAGAATTTTCTTATATATTTACTTCCCAATGCTGGTCTATCGTTCAATTGGCACTGTTTCGACCTAGACGTCTATCGGCAATAAAAGACTATGAATCCCCAAACAGACCACAACCATCTGCAGCAAGGGTTTGGAAAAAGAAAATGTATAGCACCTTATCTAGCGGGTGCTGAAGCATTTTAACCCAATTCGGTCGTTTCCTCCAAAGCTATAGGCATTATGAACAGCTTCGCAAATGGCCTTTCCGAGCGGATTGAAAGCGTAGCTGCCCGACTGACTTAAATCAATTGGCGGATAGCCCTGACGTCTCTGGAAATTCAAACCGCCTTTCGATCATGCTGCCGGGAGAGCTAGCCAAACACGAGGCTTCACGAGGTAAATCAGTTACATGACGAAATGAGGTGGTGGTCGTAGCTGTTCCCTTGAACTCAAAATGGCCCTTTTCAGGGCGATCAAAACAACTGGAAGAGAGTTGACATCTCTTTGGGAGTGCTGGGCGCTTGGTTTTGGGTTGTTTGATTGCGAAAAATATCTTTCGTGTGCCGAAGCTGTAATGTTTTCGACATTAGCAGTGTTGTACACACATAGGCCTAGTAGAAACCGTATGCAATTGGAGGTGACGAAACCAGCCTATTGGGTAAAAGTTTCCTAATGATCAATAACTCATTCGCACTACAAGGTATATTACGTGATAAACAGTATCTTGATATCATATGTCATACATATTATTTGCAGTGAAAGCAAGATGTATGAATGTAGATACCAAGACAGGCTATATCAATAAAGGTGTATGGGAATTAGATTTGGATTGAAACCATTTCGGGCACTCTTTAAACAATCAAGCGATCTAGATTGCACATTGCTTTGTAGTCCTACGTCAACTTTGCGTACAACCCCACTGGGCTGTCCCTTCTAGTTTTTAGATAGTAAAATTTTATAACATATGATATTCTACGGGCGAGACGAAACGACTCATATCCGAATTTCCGAGACAAGATAGCATGCTAATCAGAGCGAAACGTGGCAGCTGTTTTATTCTTTTCAAAGATTTTATCCGTTGCTGTCGATAATAAACATGATTGTCCACCCGAGGCTGCTGCTCCATTGTTGCCAGATGAACTGTTATTACACAGAGAACCACCAGATGATGCTTGGAACTAGCATACATTCTCAATGTGATGTGATATTTCATAAGAAGGAAACACCATCGCGATCCTACGTTGGAGCCAACAGGATATGGTGGTACGGCGAGCATGGCAAATTAATATTATGGATCACAATTGATCGTGATCCCCACCACCAGACCACTAGCCCGGTGATCCCTCACATCTCACCAGGAAGCATTTTTGTTGTTTATTTTTCTGTGCTAACTCGATTACTCACATCGCCGAATTATAGATAACCGAAACACGCCATAATACGAAACGCGCCATGGCCGATAGCAAAATAGTGCGACATAAAGCATCGACACAACCTCTCACAGCCTGATGCTCGAAGCAATTTTTTGTAAACTTCCAATTTTAACAACTGTGTCTGCTCCAAGTAGCACCGAAAAACATAAATATAAAAGATATATTTGCCTTGTGTCATGGTGTAGACCTATAAAAGTACAATATGACTAGTTTAGTCATGTAGATGTACGTTTCATGCAATTTGAATCTAGATTTACTTCTGACTAATTGATTTGTCATACATGTGTTTTATGTTTTTAAGCAAGGACATGTTTGTTTACATCTGACATCTTGCCTGTTTGCATATTATGTTGTAGAAATGTAGCAATACAAGTCTTTCGTATTTTAAGAAACAAACATATCCGTGAAATGGCAAATGCAAACGCAATTAGTCAGGAATGTTTTGTTCGTGTCGTTTTGGACGTCTAATGACCGTTTCTGTACTTTTATATTAGACTAAGAACTATCAAATATCTATTTATATCACATTTGTGTATACCGCATTCATGAACCTCATTCAGTTATGCCAGTATGATGAAAAATAAAATATTGCTGTTGATTATACCTTGTTCCATCGAACATTGTTTGCCCGGGTACAATTTCTAGTATGATGACGTATTAGCTAATACTGAAGAGTAATCGACCAATCGTCAAATTCAAATCAGTCCATTTTATTTAAACGCTTACGCCTGAGTTCTCATATGTTAAAATGAGTTACTATGTCGCCTATCACATTGGCGCTAGTTTAAATAATGGTGGCTTAAGAGGATTCTAATTGACCCATTTCTAACATGTTGAAATGGTCGAGTGGTAAAAAGACCGATCTAGTAAGCTTAGAGTTCATGGTTCACACCTAGTTCATGAATACCTTTTTGAAAACCGACAATAATTTGTTTTACTGAAGCCCAATATATTTTTGTTTATGACCAACTTAATGACGAACTTTTATTATGTTTCATAGGCTCCACCTTCTGCGCTGTTTCAGTTCTTTAGTAGTATCCTAGAAAGTTTGCAATCACCGGAATGGCAACATCATTATTTGTCACATTATAGCAAAAATGCATACAGTTAAACATTTCGTGTTACTTGTGTAGAAAACTTTAGTCTTGTTTCCAAAATATGACGGGTATTGTACTTTGGGTAAGCTTAGAGAGAATAATCCACCCGTCGTTCAGGCGGATTGTCACAAAGTGAGGGCTCTAGCCGGTGGACCTTGAAAATGTCCATACTCTACTGGTCCACCGAGCGTTGTGTTGTCCGTTGCATAATGTTATGTGTTCAGTGTGTGCAATCGCTGGTTGAAGACGGTGTTATTCTCTCTCTCTCTGATTCACTATCTCTCTCATTCTCTCTCTCGCTCTCTCTACAAAAATATCTTGCTCCACTCTATTTGAAATCCTGGCTACGCCTATGGAATCATACGCTATGCCCAGGGAGTCGAGAAATTTTCCTTAACGAAAAATTCTTAGACCAGACAGAAATCGAACCCAGCCACATCCAGCATGGTGTTGCTTTGTAGCTGTGCCTTTACCGACTGAGCTAAGGGAGGACCCGATGATTTTACATGCTCTGATATTTACCACATAATGAAAATTCCGATGTTTTTCTGTGCAGCTGATCTTCGCTCCGAGTCGGGTTATTTTGTAGGTTATGTGATGCTATAGCATTTCGTTAAGGTGTACCCGTTATATACAGCTCACTGCTGTACATAAGACTTCCTTTATTCACATTTGAGCTACACAGCTTGCAAAAGTAGTGTGAATTACTGTTTAATGTCGTCACACATAAATAGAGCGTCCCAAAACTTACATGCCTAACATTATAACTCTTGCAAAGTTCAGGGACATTTCATACATTGCCTATAATGTTGTATGCAAAAGCTCGTCTTTGTAAGAACTATTTCATGCAAGTTACTTCATCGTGTGGAAAAAAATACAACCTTACATGCTCGAATATTGACATCACAATGAAAATTCAGATTTTTTTTTCTGTGTATGTGATAGGAAAATACTGTACTCTGCTAACCGAAATTATAAGACATCACCTTATATTTGCGTTATTTTTAATAGTTTGACTGACTGAGTTATTGAAGTTTGAAATCTAAACATGTTTCTTGAAACTTCAACTATTTGAACTAGCAACGTGTACCCCAATATTGAAAGCAAAGGCGTAGCCCTACGATGAAATTAATCTGATTTTAAATGCTTCTCCCCTAATTGATTAAAACTCTTCTTTAGCTGATGGGCTTTTGACGGTAAACGGTCGCTTATGAATTGACAAATCTAGGGGTTTTTTTTAACGTAGGACTACGTTTTTCTTTTCTATACCGGGTGCCGTTTCAAAATTTTGAAAAATGAGAGCGTTACGCAAAAGTGAAAGGTTTTTGAACGCTTATAACTCTCGTTCGACTTAACAGAATGACTTCATTCATACACCATTTGATCAAAAAGGCTCACAAATTTTTCGCATTGAAATTTGAATGAAGTTCAATTAGGATAAGTAGTTCAATTTTTCATTTGAAAATGACCTTCTTTTGCTCCCATACAAATTTGCATATCAACAGGTTGAAAAAATGTGTTTTCCCTAGCAAGGTCATAGGAAACGAGTAACAAATGTCTTCTTCTTCTTCAAAATAACTTTTCCCCGTCCCACAAAAATTTCTGAACGCACAGAGCTATTGGTCGAAAATGACATCATATTTGCGCTACGCTCTGATTGGTTCATACTGCCACAGTAACCTTGCCAGCAATTATGGAACACGTGGTAACGACCGAACACCGATAATCAGTTCTCGCTTTGCATTCGTATGCGACAGACGTGTTCGTAAAGCGCGCTGGTAGAGAACGCCGCCCGTTCAAAGAAGAAGACCAAAATCATCTCACGTCAACTGCCGCTGGCCATCCGCAACGACGAGAAGCTGAATTTTTTTTTCTCCAGTGTGACCATTTCACAGAACGGTGTCCTGAGGAGCTGAACGAAGAAGAAGAAAGAAAGCCTAAGGGAAATCGCAAACTATTTCTCCCGCGTCAATTAAATCCGTCCTTTTCAGGACGACCAGCTAACTAACTAAAGAGTTTGGTTGAAGTTTTCTCTTGTGCTGTTTGTAATTTAGTTACCGCGTCATGGCTGAACATGGCATTCATTAAACGCCAAGTCCCGGAGTAAATCACAAAGAACTAACGAACGAAATTGACGAATTCTAGTTGAACAAAGCAGAACACACCGTGTGGTGATAAATCTGACAGCTCCCATGTTAAAGTATAGGACGAACATTTTAAAATGCTTTTAAAAAATTCAAATGAAATTCTAATTAAAAGCGGTTTGTTGTATGATGGAAGAAAAATCCAGAACTGAATAATTGGGGCATTATTTTTATTTTGCTGAAAATGTATTTATTGAGTAGATTTGGATTTTTCTTCCATCGTTATACAATGAACCGCTTTTAATTAGAATTTCATTTGAATTATTTAGAAGCATTTCAAAAATGTTCGTCCTATACCTGTAACATGGGAGCTGTCAGATTTATCTTTATCCACTCGGTGTCATCTTCTTTTTTCAGCCAGGATTTCTCAGTTCTAGAAGAGATAATTTGAGCCGGAACTGCGACACGTCAGAGACCGACCATGTGGTTGAGTTCGTCATAGTTCCTAGTTGTGCATACCGATTTTGGTGACTGGCGGTGGCAAGCAAATTAGGCATATTTCTGTTCAGAAAATTATCCATCTAGCGTGCACTAATCAAAACTAATTATTGTGGCACAATGACTAAAGTTCGTCCCCTTTGATGCAATTTGTATCACACTGCCTTCGTTGGTACCGCCTTCTTTTGAGCAATAGCATCCGACGCTATAACATACCAGCTCTTTGCAGATTTTTGATTCAGTCTTACAACAGTTGTGGAGCTGTGCAGTTGGCTGTTGCAACGCAGTTAGCGGCAGCAAGCACCCTGGAGGGCACTGGCGAGCAGTCGTGCAGTTGGTTGTTGGTGCCGATGTTAACTTCGCTGCGAGAACATAGTTGCTGAAGCCTGCGAATTGGCGGGAAAAAGCCGCCCGTAACGAGACAAAATTCCCGAAAAACCCGAGTGGAATCGCAAACTATTTCTCCCCCGTCAACTAAACCCGTCCTTTTCAGGACGACCAAATCAGTTTAACTAAAGAGTTTGTTTGGATGAATTTTTCTCTTGTGCTGTTTGTAATTCAATTACCGCGTCACGGCTGATCATGGCTTTCATTAAACGCCGTGTCCTGGAGTGTATCACAAAGAACATTGAACAACTAACAAACGAAGGGATAGTTCGAGCCGAACTGCGACACGTCAGAGACCGACCATGTTGGGTTCGTCGTAGTTCCTAGTTGTGCATAGCGGATTAGTTGTTGGCAGTGGCAAGGTAATTAAGAATATTTCTGTTAAGACTAATTAACATTAATTATTGTCGCGCAATAACAGAAGTTCGGCCCTTTCGATGCAATTTGTATCACATTGACTTCGTTGGTACCGCCTTCTTTCGTGCAATAGCATCCGACGCCAGTACCAGAAAATTTAATTCAGTCTTACGGTAGTCAAAGTTCTGTGCAGAGCCAAATCTGCTGTTGCAACGCAATAGGCGAGCGAGCACTGGTGAGTAGTCGTTATCCAGAGAGGTTGGTGCAGTTGGCTATTTGGGCCGATAGTTCCGTCAACTTCCCGTCAATGCGCTGTGAGAAAGAGGCTGCTTAAGCCTGCGAGTTGATGGGAAAAAGCCGCCCGTGACAACAACGGGACAAGAATCGTCCCACGTCACCTGCAGATGACCACCCGCACCGACGAGAAGCTGAACCAAGAAAACCCAAGTTCAATCGCGAACAATGTTTCCTTCCCGTCAAATATATCCGTCCTTTCAGAACGACCAAATCAGCTTGCTTATTAAAGGGTTTGTTTGGTTGAATATTTCTCTTCTGCTGTTTGAAATTTCAATCATCCGATAGGAATCAAATAATTTTGAAAAAGTGAAATGTCGCAGCATATGGCTGCAAGTAAGTGGTTCCATAGTTATCTTCTACGCGTTAAATATTGTGGCCCTCTCAACCATCGTAGAAAATACAAGCAGGGCCGTATCATTATTGAAACCAAACGGTCCTTTTTAGGGCCACCAAATGCTATCTTAATTAACACTTAAGATAGCGATTGGTGGCCCTAAAAAGGACCGAGAATTTTATTACATATTTACCTCCCAATGCTGGTCAATCGTTCAATTAGCACTATTTCGACCTAGGGAGAGCTAGCCAAACCCAAGGTTTCACGAGGTAAATCAGTTACATGACGAAATGAGGTGGTGGCCGTAGCCGTTCCCTTGAACCCAAAATGGTCCTTTTCAGGGCCATAAAAACAACTGGAAAGAGAGTTGACATGTCTTTGGGAGTGCTGGGGGCTTGGTTTTGGGGTGTTTGATTGCGAAAAATATCTTTCGTGTGCCGAAGCTGTAATGTTTTCGACATAAGCAGTGTTGTACACACATAGGCCTAGTGAGAAACCGTATGCAATTGGAGGTGAACGAAACCAGCCTCTTGGTAAAAGTTTCCCAAATGACAAATAACTCATTCGCACTACAAGGTATATTACGTGATATGAGAGTATCTTGATATCATATAACGTACATATTATTTGCAGTGAAAGCAAGATGTATGAATGTAGATACCAAGACAGGCTAGGAAACAGGAAGGAAACCAATTTCGGCCACTCTTTAAACAATCAAGCGATCTAGATTGCACATTGCTTCGTAGTCCTACGTCAACTTTGCGTACAACCCCATTGGGCTGTCCCTTCTAGTTTTTTCATTAGGGCGAATCTAACATTGAGAGATTCTCTCCGGGCTCACTCTCTCTCAATCATTACAGCACCATTATAACACTTTCGAGACATTCTTTAGTACAGCTCGAAACTCAACAGTGCTGCCTAGCATACACTATAAATAGTAGAATGAAAAACATAAAGGTGATTGAAATATGAATGAAAGAGAGAGTAGCCAAAGAGAGGCTCTCAATGTTGGATTCGTCCTAATGAAACAAAATCCTTGAAATATAAGTTTTAGCTTGGTATCAACATTCTCTATAAAGGGTGTTCCGATCCAAATTTGGCCAAACAGCAATGTGTGTGAGTCGATCAAATTTTTTATTAACAAGTCAAATTCTTTTTCTTTTTCAAGTTCAGTTAATACAGAATACAGGAGAAATTAAGCGAAGCTTCCTTTTTACCGAATGCGAAATGCCGGGTCTTTAACACCTGCCATACAGTTTTTTACAGTCTCTTTGTCCACTTTATTCGTCGCAGAACGCCAGTTTGCCTTGAACTGTTTCACGCTCACAACAGATTTTTGAGATTTCTTAAGGTTCCGCTTGACGATGGCCCGATATTGTTCGATTGTGCGGAGCTCTGGCGTGTTGGGAGGGTTCTTGTCCTTGGGCACCACTTAAACGTTGTTGGCAGCATACCAGTCCATGGCCTTTTTCCGTAATGGCAAGATGCCAAATCCGGCCAAAATAGAACGGAACAATTGTATTGCGTCAGGATAGGCAGTTCCCATTTTTGTAGGCACTCGCTCAGATAAATTTCCCGGTTGACGGTTCCGGTCGCAATGTAAACGTTGTTCTTACAGATGGTTTGCCACACCGGATATTTCTTCGCGAACTTTGACAGGTCAATGTGCTTGAAAATATCTGCCGCCTTTCCCTGTCCGGTTGCCGTATTGAATTTCTGTCTAGGAAGCTGTTTAAAGTCTGCCTTGACGTAAGTTTCATCGACCTGTACCACGCAATCAAACTTCGTCAGCATCGTCGTGTACAACTTTCGCGATCGTGCTTTGGCCGACGTGTTTTGTTAATCGTCGCGAGTCACCACTTTCTTGTAAGTCGACAGTACAGCAGTTGAAGACGCCACTCCCAACTTCTTTGCGACATCTCGGACGTAGAGGATGGGGTTCCGCTCGAAACAGCGGGCAAATCTTTTTGTCGTCACTGTGACCTCCGACCATGAAAGGAAATGCGTCAAGTTTAAGTCGATCAAATTTTGATCGAAACACCCTTTATTCAACTATGTGGACCAAATTTTATTTTCAGCTTGGTTTAAAAGTTCTCAATATTACCAACTACACATTGAAAAGTAATACTTCTAATGTGAAATAACGGGGTGACTCGTTTTACCGTAGATGCGCTATTTCATATGGAAGGTAATTAAAGACCGGAGAACACAGAGAAATAGAGTACTAGTTGTCTGTTGTATCATGAAACGAGCTTCGCAATAATAAATGGAACACATAACCTTATCTAAAGACGCTTGAAATCGAGTTTAAGGTTGATCAGCAAACAGCTTTGTAATAATAAGTTCTCATAACTGACATCGAGCAGGTGGCACTCTAGTAATTTTACATTAATTGAAGCTCACGTTATTAACTCAAATGAGAAACTTAAAAATTAACTTTTATGTCCTGAATAGTACTCGTTAACTAGCATAGTTAAAAGTCAAGGTGAATGCTGTGAAAATTAGCAGAGAGCTATAAATGTAAAATTTGTATGGCAATCTTCATAACCTAATTGCAGTGAGTGCAAAACATACCTTTACACGCACCCTAGAGTTTTCCATTTTTCCGCATTTAATTTATCGCTTTTGGCGCCACCGGTAGAGCGATTCCAATACCTACCGGCACACGCAAGTGTGTTCAACCGATCTAAACTACACGAAAACTGACAGCACACAATTGCATCTGCGGTTATTTTGAAGGTCAGCCAGTTTATTAAATTGCTCCCTTTCCCATTCCTCCTCAGTTGAAACTAGGTGTCCGAACCCTCCGGCGAAGCTCAATCCAGACGGGTGAACTGACCTGTCCAAATGACCATATGTTCTACTGCACTTCGCCCCCTGGCAGATCAGCCGATCCTAGTGCGAATAATAACTCATTCACACACGTACCAACATATGCACTGAAGTAGCGCGAGAATGCAACATATAGCATACATTTTAGAGCGAGCCATGTGAGATTTTGCGCAACATATGTTCTATGGCTCCTCTCCCGACCGATTGTGAACGTGACTTCATTCAGTGCCTGGCCAGGAAAAGTTGCAAAACATAAATGCATTTTTTTTTCTCTCTAGCGAACAGGTTGCATTGAATCGGAAACTGGTGGTGGCAGCGCGACGGCCGATGGGCCATGATATTTCCATTCCGCCGCTCAGAAGAAACCTTCACTGCCAGTAACAACCATCGAGGACGCGCGTGGTGCATGGAGATCTTCTAGAATGGTGCACCGGGCATAATAGAATTGCATCACGTATTTGCTCTATTAGCGGAAAGGTGCGCGCTCTCCGCCGGCTAGTGAGAGGGTCACAAAACAGCTGGTAAGTGCCAAGTACCTACCTACCTACCTAC
This sequence comes from Aedes japonicus, assembly GCA_034211315.2. Classification (NCBI taxonomy): domain Eukaryota; kingdom Metazoa; phylum Arthropoda; class Insecta; order Diptera; family Culicidae; genus Aedes; species Aedes japonicus. The sequence goes on from JASCZW010010301.1 coordinate 28,026, forward strand.
CTACCTACTATTAGAGTGTAGAATATCGTTCCCTGTTTTTATCAAGGTCTCTGGCGTGACGACAGCTGCTGCATTGAGGAGTATAGGTACCACTTCTAAAAATAAAGCACGACGCAGACCGCGACAACGAGTTCAACCGTTGACCGATGACGAAATGGTGAATAATAAACTATCAACACCGATTAGCGGAATGCAGCTGCCTGTGGCCAATAAACTATCCCTTCTCACTCGTCGCCTTTAGGTGCGTCCTATTTTGCGGGATGATGATACTCGGTGTGCATAATGAGCTGGGACTTTGTTGTGCCGTCGTCGGTCGTCATTAATTTGCATCGTTACGCAAGGACGAAAGGATTAACCGTTGGATGGACGGTCGGTCGGTTCGGCCGATCGGTTGTCAGGAAGATAATAGCGAGGGTCACGTGGTCCACGTCTAATCAGGGTCATGTCCCGTTGTGTGGCATTCTAACTGGCAGCTGCTGGTTGATCGAATTCCGTATAATCAGCTGGGTTCTAATTTACGAGTTTGGACCTGTGTCACAAAAAAAAGGATGAAAGGGGATAGCTTTAAGCGCAATGGACCGGGAACAGGGCACCCACAGAAACTTGATAGTTTGCTAAAGAGGTGTTGTTCTTTTCTAATACATGTAAACATGGGAATAGGACAGAAGAAATCGCAGCGAATTGTTTTGACGCAGACTTTGTTTTATGGCATGGGCAGATGATGATGATGATGATGGTCCCGCCACTTACCCCTTCAAAGGTTTGAGCTAGACGATTTATCTATTAGATAATTTATTTAAAACAATTCAACCAGTTATGCAAAACCAAAAACGAAGTGATTGTATCTACAGATATAAACTTCTTCCAAAACTGTTCATTTGCTTTACAGCGATATAATTGTGAAAAGCTATTGATGTCAACCACAAATGTTCGCAAATAACCCCAGCGATCAGAAAATTCTATTACAATTCAAATCACAGAATCCTGTATAAGGACATTATCAAAATACAATCCAATATCCGATCTTGCCCGCTACCGAGTGAGGTTTCAACACTAATGGAACCGCCACCTTAGTTTTGGGATGACCAAGGATATCCCCAATAAGGAAAATCGAGAATATTTCCAAACCGAAAAAATCCTGGACCGGCCCTAGTCAAACTTTTACTTACAACCACAACAGACCTGACAAAGAATTCCCCGATAATCAGCCAGACAACCCACTACTATTTCATGGCATCTTCTCAAACTTCAAAGGCCAATATTTTTTTGTAAATTCAAAAAGAAGTCCTTTATACCTGTATACCACGCGCAAGGCTCAAACTTTTGAAGACTACACAAAAAATGAAAACTACTTTAAATTACAATAACAAAATAAAAACTTTAAAATGATGATCATCGAGGCGAAAAATATAGTTTGTTTGTGCCCCATGACAAATATAAAACACTAGCTGTCCCGGCAGACGTTGTCCTGCCTATAATTAAATACCTTTTTGGAAAATTGGAGAATGAGAAATGCTTTTATCTCCATGAATAAGCGTCTAATCGCCTAAACAGGGGTTTTAAAATCGTCGATATTTGGTACCCCGGTTTTGGTTGAAATATTTCTTATCAGAACCTACATTATCCATCAGAAAAATTGGAAAATTAGGAATAAGCTCGAGTCACAATCTTATAGGTTTTAGATGGCATTCGATCAAGAGCAGTCTTGAACATTTGAATCAATCCATTGTGCTCACCAAGCATCGCTTACAATTGTTGTGCAATGTTCCGCTTCGTGGTAGAATAATGTTGCTGAGCCCATGAAATAAATCTGTAGAAATTTATGATCTATGTCTGTCGGTGACAACAATGAACCCGCTTTATATTGAAATTGAACTTGAATCTGTAACGTAGACAAATAACGTAGACCCGTCTGTAACGTGTGGTTTCACAATTTCACGATTAAGTTATGTTTAAGCTCTGTAAGGATTGACCCAAGAAAACTTTTAAATATTATTATATACGTTGGATCAAACGAAGTCATTTAAAGACAACCATAATAACTCTGGGTGTTCTGCAGAAAATGCTTACAACTATTTACTTCCTGCTCCAGAATCCAAAGAACGAAAAGGCTCAGGTGGTTCACTTGGAAACTTCAATGCATTGCAATGAGAACAAACTACACTCATTGATCTAATGGTGACTAGTATATTCGCATTGTAATCAACCAATGGTTCGTATTGAAATGCATCATGTAGTCAATTAAATGATCTTCACTCCAATTCTAGACGAACAATAGAACAGGGACCATCAACATTTGTAAACAAACACTTCTGAACCTTTTTATCACGCAAGCCACGCAAGCCACGCAAACCTATAGCATCATCGTGTAGGGGAAAACTTTCTTCTACATGATTATGGTACTGGTTTGCGTGCGTTGCCCATGGTTTGCGGGAAAAACAGCTCAGACGTGTATGTTTGCAAATGTTGAAAGGCCCCATTCTATTGTTAATCGAGCATTTACATCTCACTTCGAGGTGTCACCAATACAAACGCTCCAGTTTATACGGACATCTACACTGAGGTTGCTTATTACACAGGTATTAAAGGGTGATACGGTCAAAATTTGGTCAAGGGAAAACGCGTGTAAATCGGTGAAATCGTTTATTTAAAAAATCAAATTAAATTTCTTTTTCAAGTTCAATTATTATAAAATTCAGGAAAAATATTCAGTTAGGCTTCCGCTTTTCCAAATCCGAATTGCCGGGCCTTACGCTTGACCACTGCCATAAGATTTTGTACAGCCACCTTGTCCACCTTCTTCGCCGCAGAAAGCCAGTTTGCCTTGAACTGCTGCTCGTCCTTAGCAGTTTTTTTGGTCTTCTTTAGGTTCCGCTTGACAATAGCCCAGTATTTCTCAATTGGGCGGAGCTCTGGCGTTTTGGGAGGGTTCTTGTCCTTGGGAACCACCTGCACGTTGTTGGCGGCGTACCACTCCATGGCCTTTTTACCGTAATGGCAAGATGCCAAATCCGGACAAAAAAAGTACGGAACAACCGTGTTTCTTCAGGAAAGGCAGCAGACGTTTATTCAAACACTCTTTCACGTAAATTTCTTGGTTGACAGTCCCGGAAGCTATGAAAATGCTGCTTTTCAAGCCACAGGTACAGATGGCTTGCCAAACCAGATATTTCTTTGCGAACTTTGACAGTTTCGTGTGCTTGAAAATATCTGCTATCTTTCCTCTTCCTTTTGCCGTATAAAACTCCTGTCCCGGAAGCTGCTTGTAGTCGGCTTTGACGTAGGTTTCGTCGTCCATTACCACGCAGTCAAACTTCGTCAGCATCGTCGGCATCTCGGAGAGATAGGTTAGGGTTTCGCTTGAAACTACCGGCAACTCTCTTTGTCGTCTCAGCGGCTTCCGGTTTTCGATTTCCCCCCGATCCAGACTTCCTGGCTGTCGACAAACGTTCCCCAAACACTTTAATTACATTTGTAACGGTTGATTTGGCAACTTTTAGCGATTTTGCCAACTTTGCGTGCGAGTAGCTCGGATTTTCGCGATGCGCGAGCAAAATTTTGATACGCTGCTCTTCTTGCTTGGACGGCATTTTGACAACTGAAGAGTGAATTCCAAAATCAAAATAGGAGCAACATTCTACACACACACACCTTCAAAATGAGGGGTGTTCAGGTTTTTAAATGCAAAATTGAAAGAAATACGTCAAGTTGATATTGACCAAATTTTGACCGTATCGCCCTTTAATCCATAAAAGTTTGAACTTTTGTCTCGGTCAGGGCAACACCACAACGAAGAGCTGTGATAAAAGAAGATGCCTTATTGAAGAGTTCATCTCTGGGGATCGTTTTCTCTGGGCAACCAACTGGATCTGCTTCTTCTCCAACATCCATGGGCTCCGGAAGTGGTGAATCAGCAGCCCGGGACGGTATGGATATTGATGGATGATGATGTGGTTCTTCAGTGTTTAAAAGTTTAATACATGGTTCCTCAGTGTGGACATCGAAATGGCACCAAGTTCCTCAAAGATGTGTTGAGTTTGTGATTATTTTTGAAGTGAAGTTTGAGCTCCTGCATATAACCGTCGATTTGAGCACCGCAGCTAGTGATAGGGCACTGGATACATTTAAAATCTATATATTTATATAAAACATAGGGTATGTGTCCCTTGACTCAGCCTACATGCAACAATCGATTACATTTTTCATTGTAACTCATATAGTATTTGAGCTGGATATAAAATTTAACTAGCTATACACTTCCTAAGATATGTTTAATAAGCCATCTGGTATTATGTATCACGAAAAGCTACATAACTCGTTTTATAAAGTCAAAAACTTTCGAGGGATATGGATGTAATGTCGGTCTGTGGGTACCAAATTGGGTCTAATCATGGATGCAAGTTCGTCCCATTCGATTGATTTTTTTATAAAATGCCATCTTCGTACGGGTTTCTTCCTGATTTTCTAATTCAAGGCGTTCCTAGCTGTATTCGCTCTACCCAACAAACATTTTCACAAATCAAACTATACTTAAACTGATAAGAAACACTTAAGTTATTGTTACATATGATTTAGCGGTCATTTCACATTCAAAACATTATAATTCACTCTACACAAATTTTGTTCCTTTAATTTGTGTTACGATGAGCCATATGAACAACATTCAACCGGAACTCAGATATTTGTATTGTAAATGTTATTAATAACAACATTTTTACTACGCTTTTCATACAACAGGCCATAAAAAAAAAAGTTCCTTACATTGGGTCCACCGGTTGCTTGTTAAATCATTGTTATTTTACCAAGGTGACCTGTTAGTTTATAACATGTGACTATATTCTGTACATCTTGGCTGCATTATTCGGTTTATAGGTTCAATTTCGGCAAATTTAGATCATTCGAAGATCGTATAGATAATCTGTTCAGCTTAACCAGTAAAGTCATGGTGCCTAAATAAGAAGTGGTGTCAAGAAAATCGAAAACTACGCGGAAATGAACAACTATAAATTGATTAATTATGTCTCAATTGCTTTGAAATAAATCGGTCATGCTGATAGTAACATATTTTGTTGATTATCGAAGAAATAACGACATATTTGGTACATAGGCCGAATCAAGGAGCTAGGCTTACATTACATCCCCTTACCCTAATAATAATTCAATCAATATCACTTGCCTCCTAGATTGTCCATGACAGTGGATTCGAGTTTGACTTGTTGCAATAACTCCATTTCTTAAAACTTTCTTTCAGGCAAAGCCTAGCATAAACAGATATTTTCACTTTGTTGATTGTGTTGTTTTTATGCATTTTTCCTATCACACTGGATAAAAACAATTGACGCAAAATTATTAATTTTTTGGGAATAAAGAGTAGGCATTTTTTGACGTATAGAGGATGTTCATTAAAATGCATAGAATGTTATCAAAAAATTACAATGCAAACCACGCTGGAGGTGGCTGGGTTCCATTCAAAAGACTGCCAGTGAAAGTATGGACGCAGTCAAAACCACTTCCATCTTGCAACAATTCATAACAAGCTCTTTTAATGGCTGCATCCTGTTGTTTACCTTTATATCTCATCACATGTGTAGCTTTGTTAATCGTCCCTAACAGTAACTTCGAAATATTTTGCACAAATGGTGAACGAAACCCGGTGAAGAATGTCACTGAGGAAGTTGGCAAAAATGGAAGGAATAAATGAGAACGCCGATCAAACAGCGATCAGCGAATGAAGGTGCACCAGCAAGACTACACTGAAAATTTATGTTCGTAAAATAGCTGTCACGCGTTTCGTAAACATGGATTTTGTACATAGAACAAATATCTCGTATATTGAATGAAATATTCATAATGCTTTTTATGTGGTAAAATCCTATTAACACACTTTCTTGTAAAATGCACGAAATGAATTTCGTGAAGACCAGCTATTTCTCTTTTATACCGTACTCATGGATGATGGTGTTGCTGGACGGGAATCCCATATCTATCCCAGGAATCCCATACAGGGCCCGGCAAAGTCATCGTCAATTGATAATCGTCAAGCGACGATGAAGCTGTTCACCATCAATATCAAACGAAAATCAAGCTCTTTCTTTTCGAGCATGTCCCATATCAACATCTATAGAACCACTTTCGATCTGTTTTCATGCTGTTTGTTTTCGCTTGATTTGTGTCCAGTTCATTTTTCACAGTTAAATGAAGTTGCCACCGTATTGCAATGAAGTAGGTAGACTGAATCGAAAGAAGCTTCGGATCACTGCCATGATTTGATCTATCAAACATGCCGCAGTCTGTGTTTCTTCAACTTCAATGACCCCTGAAGCGAATAAAAATGTATTGAACCGCGTATAGAAGGAGATTTGATTTTAAGCTTTTTGCAGCTATTTCGGACATCATTAAAATTTAGACATCATTGAGTGCATTGGCATCTTGAATCGGAATGATGTACGAACAAGTTGATTCAATTCTAGGTTTTAGTGATAAACCTAAAACAGAAGTAAATACAGAGTTCATTCCTCGTTTTCTATTACCGTGAATACCATTACGCCGATAAGTTCATTTTCCCGACCCTCGTCAAGAAAAAGTGAGATTAAACTTCCGAAGATATTGGGGTTAATTCTGACCCATGGCGCAACTTCAATGTACCCTATCTTTTTATTTTTAAACCAATCGGGCTGAAAATTTCTGACTTTTAGTGTTCTACGGAATTCTTCATTTTAGTATAAACATATTATTTTTAAATCAGTTTAAGGTGGTTGTACATAAAAGTGACCCATAACATTAGTGCCAATATTGACCCGGATTTCAACCGTTCGTAGAATTTCGAAATTTTACCTTAGAGTCGATGTTTATGCACCATTTGAAAGGTTCTGGTCTCAAAAATTAATTGAAAGAAAAAAAACTGGTTCCGGTAACATTGTCCTCTGGGAATCTGCTACAAAGGGAAGGAAGTTTTAGTTTCTATGTGTTAACAGAAATGCATATAAAACATTCCAGACTCATTGTAGAGAATTGGCATATTCAGCAAAGTTTCTCAGTGTATAACAAATCGTCTTTTGATATTATCATATTAGTTACAAATCGTGCTGCAGAGGTGGCGCTGCAGTCTATCTTTGCCAAATGAAGCTCTAGAGAGTTACCGCTTTGGGAAAAGTTGTTTAGAATATAAAATGTAGTCATTTTACATTATCATTTTAGTTCCAGATTTTACCGAAGAGATGGCGCTGCTGTCTATATATGTCAAATTAAGCTCTAGAGAGTTGCCGTCTGAGGTAAAGTTATTGCGAATGTAAAATGTAGTCTTTTGAGATTATAAGATTAGTTCAAAATTGCGCCGCAAGGTGGTGCTACAATCTATCTCTGTTAAATGAGGCTCTAGAGAGTTGCCATCTTGAGCAAAATTGTTGAGAATGTGAAATGAGACATTAAAAATAATCACACTAGTGGCAGATCATACCGCAGAGATGGCGCTGCAGTCTATTTTTGCCAAATGAAGCTCTAGAGAGTTGTCGTCTTGGATAAGGTTTCTCAGTATGTCAAGTGTCGTTTTTTTTAGTTCCAGATCTTACCGGAGCTTTAGAGAGGTACCGCCTCCGGATTTTTTTTTAGTTTTTATTTTTTTGCCATTTTTCGTCTTTTTTCAGTTCCACTACAGCGAACACAAGTGACTGCATTTTGTATAAGGCCTGTGCTTAAGCCACATAGACTTATTTTTGACAATCTCAGACCCCTCCTCCCCCCATCGTAGACTTTTTAAGTTTTTTAATTTTTGTCTGGAGCGTAGACTTTAGTAAACAGCCCCTCCCCTCCCCCAAAAAGTCTACGTGGTTTAGAATACCCCATACTGAACAACTTTGCCGAAGACGGATACCCTCAAGAGCTTTATTTGGCATAGATAATCTAAACCACCATCTCTGCGGTGAACTCTGAGAACATGATAATGGCAGAAGTCGACATATTACATACTGAAAAACCAAGACGGCAACTCTCACAAGCTTCAATTTACAATAAAAAACTACAGCTTCATCTCTGTTGAAAGATCTGGAACTAGTATGACAACTACAAATGTCGAAATGTGAAACTTTTGCTGAATATGGCAACCCTCTAGAGTTTTATTAGTCAAAGATAGACTGCAGTGCCATCTGTGCTGAGAGATCTGGAAATAATATGATTACGTCGAAAGACGACAAATGTCACAATGAGAAACTTTGCCTATGATGGCAACTCCTTGAGCTTCATTTGGCAAAGACAGACTGCAGCGCCGTCTCTGCGGCAAGATCTAGAACTAATATGATAATCTCATAAGACGACAACTAACATACTGAAAAACTTTTTCTAAGACGGGCACTCTCTAGCGCACCATTTGGAAAAGATAGACTGCAGTGCCATCTCTGCGGCAAGATCTGGAACAAATATTAAAATCTATACAACTATAATAACTAATATTAAAATCTATATAATGAAAAAACACGAAAACTGACATAATAAGAAACTTTGTCCAAGACAGCTACATTCTCGCGCTTCATTTGGCAAAGATAGACTGCTGCGCCATCTCTGCGGCAAGATCTGGAACTAATATTAAAATCTCACAAGGCGGCAAATGATATACTGAGAATCTTTGTTAAAGACAGCAACACCCTACAACAACTCTGGAATGTTTTGTAAGTAATTCTGTTCATACATAGAAATCAAATCCTCCTTCCCTTTGTAGCAGATTCTCGGTGGCCAATGTTACTGGAACCAGTTTTTTTCCACCACCAAAGCATTTTTGAGACCATAACCTTTCAAATGGGGTACGCCATTGTGTCTAGATTTAAATTTCATTATTCTAGAAAGGGTTGGCATCCGGGTTAATATTGACCGTGTTGTCATATGTGTCAGTTTTTTTATACCCGAGGAAGGTTAACATTAGCAGTTCTTCCGAAGGAAAACACAATACCACTCTGAAAAACTGACCAAGATTAAAGGAAAAAGATCGTGAGTTTTGGATGGTCCTGCAGAATAAATTTTACCGATTTTTCGATACAAACTTATAGTAGAAACTAAGAAATTTGTAACCACGTGGCTCATGACTATAGTCGATTGAGTCGATTCAGTGCCGAATTGAAGTGAAAACAAACCAATAATCAAAGGACGCATGCTTCGAGTTGTTCATTTCGTCAATTGACGCAAGTTTGTGCTTAAAATCAAATGAACCGATGAACATAAAGACGAAAATGATCGACGGACAAGTCATGTTGGACAGGAAAAATATTCATCGTGACTCGATAGTAAGAAACAAAACGGAATACGTGAAAATGATCTTGCTCGATTCGAAACGATTGCGTAGGAACTTCATTTTCCTTTTTATGCGTCGATAATGTTGAACCCTG
>JASCZW010010302.1:0-37406 GCA_034211315.2 Aedes japonicus
TTACCCATATATGAGTAAATTTGTATTGAAAAAATACTCAAACATGGGTAGTAGCATCGTGCCCATTAATGAGTATGTGCACTTGTCGCGATTATGCACGCTAAGGCAAGATTTTCGAAAATAAGGTTTTAAGTTTTCCAAATATTAGGCTTTGGTAGCAAAACCTAGAGTATCGGCATAATTTACTGCAAGAAAACGTTTGATATCACTTATTTTTTTCGGTAAAGTGGATTTACAAGTTTTATCGATATATTTTATCTTAATTTTGTATAAAATGCTCTCAGGAAACGTCCATTAATTATGTCACGCAAAAAGTTATATTTTGAACCCATTGTCACGTTTTTTGTCTGGACTTTCAATATTTTTTTGTATGGATCGTCACGATTTCCTAAATTCTCCCTCCCTCCATACTGTGTCGCATAATTAATGGACCTTCCCTCATTGGGCTGCAAACAATTTCGGTAAAAAAAACCGTATAAAAATAAGTAATTATTAACGTTTTTCCTCTCTTGCCAACAATATCGAAATGTCGGAAATCCATTTTTACCGATAAATTCAGTATGAGCACTGTTGTGCAGTTTTCGGTATTTTTTATCGACTTTTTCGTATTCTTGTCTTAGCTTCACCCATTTTCGGGCAAACTGATCTTAGCGTGTGTTCACGATTTTGCTATAATAAACGAAAAAGACTATAACCGCTAAGTAACGTTTCAACCACTTATAGGATAAGCAGATCATCAAGTGCATTAGTATTGGATAAACGAATGTGATATAATTACAAATAGTGACGTCGAACTTGCTCTGGCGGCATTTGGTTCTCCCTTCTGTGTTTAAGAAATCGCTTGTATTGTATACAGTGGTGTCACCCACACAACATTACCCACTTGCTCACTTCGTTTATTCAAGTCGTTGGTCATAAACGTCAAACATCGATTTGATATTAACTTGTTTTCATACTTCGCGTCGTTCGTTCGGTGAACGTTTCCAGAGAATACTTTGCGTTGCGAAAGTGTTAAAAATCTGACTAAAAATGTCGTTCAAAGGGTCGAAGGTGCAAAAGGTGATGGTTCAACCCATCAACCTGATTTTCCGCTACCTCCAGAATCGGTCGCGCGTTCAGGTGTGGCTCTACGAGAACACTCATCTCAGGATAGAAGGTCATATCGGTAAGTAGCTGACTTCTTGCGGCATCTGGTACATAACCTCAATAGCTGCCCAGTATATTATCCTCTCCTGCTTTTTCAAATGGACGTATCTTCCTCCGTGTAAACAAAGATTCAAAGGACTACATTGAGAAAATGTCTCGAACCTAACAAACTTGTATCATCATCTTGTTATAGAGGAAAGGTTCTTTCTGAGGATACCACCGCTAAGAGATTAGAAGAGTCAATTGAATCTTAGTTTGCAAAAACAAACGTCCTTTTGCTGAGGTATTGGTGTGGAATTGAGTAATGCGACGATTAACGGCCTTCCTACCATTTCAGTCGGATTCGACGAATACATGAACCTGGTACTGGACGAGGCAGAAGAGTACAACATCAAAAAGCAAAACCGGCGCCAGCTGGGCCGAATCATGCTTAAGGGGGACAACATCACATTGATCCAGAATGTCCAGACGAACTGAGAAGAGCCAAGATGCGTGAAAACTCCCCACATTTGATTCTTAAGATTAATTTAATTTCATATTTCAAACAACATTAATTGGAATTTTTCATTGAAAAATTCACTTTTCTGAGTACGTTAAATGATGAACTCCTAGTGTAAGTTGTGAGCCACTGCTGTAAAATATGAATAAAAGAGAACTAAACGAATATTGACCAAGTGTTTAAGTGTTAGCATATAAGCGCATACCGAATCAGCAGTATTTTAAGCGGTGGCTCATCAAATAAAAGTTATCGTTCTTGCAGGTGCCAAATTCGCAGCTTCTTTCTTGGAAAAATGTATCACCTACATTGCCGAGAACGCGTCGGAATGTGTCAAGACAAACGCATTTTTGAATCTAACGAAGGAGGGTCTTATTCAAGTCATATCATACGATAATGCGAGTATTTTTTTCGAATTTGCTACCAATTGGGGCTAATTTTTCAATTATAACTTTTTAGCTCGGCCTTGAAGAGGAGGACGTTTGGCGTTGTGTGCTCTCGTGGGCAAAAAATCAAGCCGGTGTAACACAACCAACAGCGCACTGGACGGAAGAAGAGCGCCAACGTGTTTGCCAACAGCTAGCTCCAGTCATTTCACACGTTCGTTTGTTCCTCATCGACAGTCAGGTGTTTGCAGAGGAAGTTGAACCCACCGGTGCCGTCCCGATAGAACTTTCCCTGGAACGATACCGGCGTGCTGCGTTACATTCCAACAAGCTGCCTGCGTCAGCTGTGCCAGTTCCGACTGGACCACTGTCGGAAAACGACAAACGACTACAACCTCGTTTGATGCTCAATCTATTCCACGGATCCACAATTTTGAAAAATGACAAAATTCACATGCAAGGAACGCTGAATGGGTTCTACGGAGTCCCGAAGCAAACGTGGCGCTTGGTCTATCGTGCATCAACCAACGGTTTCTCGGCTGCAGCGTTTCACCGGCATTGCGATGGAATTGCACCGTTGTTCATAATCGCACTGGTTGGTTTTAAGACTTACATTCTTTAATGCATCAATTCCAACAGAATGAAATTGAATTTTGTAGGGAACGCAAGGTGTGATTAGTGGAGGTTTTACAGACGTGGCATTTGCCAAAACCAACCGCAAAGGCGGCTACATTCACTCGGAGAAAGCATTTTTGTTTGCCTTGAATTACAACAACGAGCCACCAATGAAGTTTGATATTATCAAGAAACCATACGCAATATGCTATCATCCAGAGTAAGTTCATCCACTTTGTCCAAACACGTGCAAATTTATTGAAATATTTTTTTATTGCAGCTGTGGTCCCATTTTTGGAGCGGGAGCGGATTTACTCTTTTCCAACAACTGCAACGTAAACCTGGAATCGTATTCGAACTTCCCCCATTCATACGACGGTCCGAATGCCGTGTTTGGCAATCTTTTCGGGGAGTATAATTTCTCTATTGCGGACTACGAGGTGTTCGCTCTTGCTCCTTCTACAGGGCCGTCCGGAAATAAAATGAAGCATGATCGGTATCCTTGAATGATCGCATTGGGAACATTTAATAATTTTGTAAGCCTTCTTTTCGGTACATTGTAGGTTTTTCGTCCTATTGTTATTTACAATGGGATATTTTAAAAAGTAGTATTCAATTCACGGTCTGTACAATGTTTCGAAATATGAAATAGTATTGTTTTATTTTTCTTCAATTTTCAATTAATTTTAGTTATTTTAACGAGTTACATCTACAAAAACCAATGCATTCAAAGATATTGTATTGTAAAATCAAACAAAAAGCCAACCAGGGAACGGTTTTCTGGGGCTTAAGTAGAACATATTCAGGAAGTTTACTCTTTTTGCAAAATACCCCATTCCGGTAACGTTCTGTTTCCGGATTTGTTTTTTCTCGAAATCACGTTCGATCAATTCCAATTATTGATCTTCGTTTAAAGCTCACTCAGTTATTAAATGTCCCCTTGAGAATTACCGTTCAATGTTGGGTTAGAATACGATTAGCATCAATAGATAATCAGGTTTATTCTGCGAGGCCTGTGTGGTGAGACGACGAGACAAATCTCGCATGACCTATATAAAGAGTTTATATTTTTTGATCGATTCTCTTCATCGACTTTCTTTTCAGTGAATAAGCTGGCTTCAAAAGGATTATCTATATAATTAATTGTTCAATGTACAAGCTATTAACCTCTTCTCTTGAAATTAGCTGTGCGCAAAATCACAGATTCGATTGTTTAGTAGTGCTAAACCAAACAGAAAGTCGATGAAGAGATGAAGAGAACAACGAAGATAGCCTCTTAAAATGTTACGCTTGAATTTTCGATTCTATTCGTCGACTTTCTCTTTCCATGAATAAACAAAAGAATTTTTAGCTTTGCTTGATGCAGCTTACTTCGAGTCATGTCGATGAAGAGGAACGATTTACGAGCATAGACCCTGTTAGGCGAGTCGTCTTACATGCTAGGTAGTATGAACCTGAATGATAAGACTGGTGGATACAGAGAATAGCAATTCTATAGGTTTAGTTATTAGTGAATAATGCAATAAATCATTTTATGGACATTTTAATCAAATATTTCGAATCTTGGTATGAGTTTCCATTGTGTTGTTTTCTACTTCATTTCTGTGTTGAGCGGTCAATTTGAAGAAAACCATAAAAATCGTGGACTACTAAGGGACTGTTCATAAACCACGTAGACCAAAATTTGACACTTTCAAACCCCCCCTCCCCCATCGTAGACTTTCGTAGACTTTTTCCTTCAACCCCCCCCCCCCCCCCTCCCTTAAAGTCTACGTAGGCATTATCAAATTCAGTTTTTTTTCTTAATTTATGGAAAATGTTCTACAATATGTGGCTGAGGCGGTTTGAGGAAAGGTTTATGAAATAAAACTCAAACAATCAGGTTATTCAGTTATTACTTTTTATTTTGTTTCATAAAAATACAACATAAATTAAAAAAATAGCAACAATCAATTATGTAAATGCTAAAGAAGCCCACACCATGGCTGCTTGAACCGATAGTTAAAGTTCATCAACGAAGGTTCCCTAGTAGCACACATGTTGTCATTAAGTTGAGAAAACATAAATGTGCGTTTGTTAGTCATAATCAAGTTGCTGCAACTAATTATGATCGTGGTGTGCTACTAGGGTTCTGGTGGAATCGTTTCTTGGATGTCAAGTCCAATGATTTCGACAAAACGTGATTCTAAACATAGAACTTCCGTAGCTCCGTTCTTCGTGGCCTTATTTTCTTCGACGAAATATCTGCCTTGTAGATGCTTTGCGTTGATCTGCGTTCACTTTTTTCGCAAAATGCAGTCCACAATAAAAGCATATGCGGCTATTTTTGTTTTCACTTTCGATATCAAGTTCAGTTTATCTTCTTTGAAAGTTTTCCAAAGCAAAATGACATCTTCCCAGACCTCTTTTTGTATTTTCTACTATGTCCCACATGCGCCTCTTTTACCCTCTACTAAATGTTTGTCAAATGGGAGCAAGTTAACTATCAAATATCATCTCATTCACGTATAACATACTCAATGAAATAGTAGCACACTTGTTGCAAATAAGTCAAAGTAACTGCAATGTGACTTAATTAAGTCACAATCAAGTTTCTGCAACCAATTATGACAGAGATGTGTTGCTTGGGTGGTTGACATCATAAACTTACTATTGAGTTGGTACCATGCATTCGATCTATCGATGTTGTAAAAAACGAATAGAGAAACACAACCAACACGCTCAAATTACTGTCTCATGTTATCCCTTTTTCCTCTCGAAAAGATAAATAGAGACAGTAATTTTAGCATTAATCCCCGTTCACATTGCAACCTACGTTACGATATTGATATCAAATGCCACGCAAATTATTTTTGGTGAAAACTAAAACCTGTCAACGTTTATTTTTGACACTTTTATTTCAGTGTAGATTTTAAATTATTTCACGGATCGCAAAAATGCTCACTCATGTGACAGCTGAAACTCTCCACTTTATTTTGTGGTACAACTTGTTTACATTCTTGTTACACTCTGTAAATTGGCGTCGAATCAAGTGGACACGCATTTTTACGAATGGCAACAAAATACGAACTTATCGGTACGCGATTCTCCCAAGGAACTAACATTCTCAAAAGTATCGTGTTATGTGTTTGCAAATCAGTTGGCCAGCACTTGACTGTGGATCGGAAGGTTGGAAGTGGAACAAATCGAAAAGTATGCTCCCGACAAATGGACAAGAAGGTGATAGCCATTATTGAGAAAAATCCCAATCTTTCTGTGCAAAATGTGGTGAGGAAGTCA
Organism: Aedes japonicus; assembly: GCA_034211315.2. Taxonomy (NCBI): domain Eukaryota; kingdom Metazoa; phylum Arthropoda; class Insecta; order Diptera; family Culicidae; genus Aedes; species Aedes japonicus. The sequence goes on from JASCZW010010302.1 coordinate 5,923, forward strand.
AAATCATACGTGCAAAAAGTGAAACAGGGGCAAAGACTGAGGCGTTCAAAGTGAAAAAGGTGCCCAACTGTGGTGACATGCAATTTCACTGCAAAAAGTCGTGCTAAGGTGTTTGACACCAATTTTTTGCAAACATTTTCTTGCATCAAAATGGACGATGACACATACGTACTCGAAGACTTTAAATAGCTTCAGGGTCTGGAATTTTATAGCGAAATACAAAGGAACGCCGTTGCCAAGTATTTTTGGACAAATAAGATCAAACTCGTCATAAATCAATCGTTCACATACTCACGACCAGGACAATGTTCGTAATTCTTCTACTTGCAGCCGGATCGCCCGCTTGAAAATCTTCGTACGCCTCCATAGCCTGATCCTTCAATTCCAGGGTATAAATGAACACATTTCGTGTGGCTTCAAATTTTGCAACGTTTCGGTGGCCAAATCTGCGTTGCCACATCTCGAGACAGCAGCATACGTATGCCTTTTGTACCTGGCGCTTCAGCCAGTACAAGCCATTTTTAGCCGTATCGGACGCAATCGGTAAACAACATATAGTCGTCCGCTATGAACACCACCGTGCATCCTCGTATGCTGCAGATTTTAATTACAGTCAACAAGTTGGCTGCCAGCTCTGCAACCTCCAGAATGTCCTCTACATCCACCAGTCCTTCGAAGTAATAACGGGTGGCAAATAAAATTTTGGATTTTTTTCGAGGCCTCTATGCTCAACAACAAACGAGCTCAGAGAGAAATAAGAGTGTGTATGCGTTAGCTCTTTCGCTCTTCTTTCTGCTAGTATTTTCTGTTTTGTTTATGCTTGCTCAGTTTTGCTCAAAATGCCGTCGAAACAAGAAGTATTTCGCGAGCGCGTTGTACAGTTCTACGAACTGCACAGAAATCTCGGAAAAACGTATACGGTACAACATTTTAAAAGTGAAAATGTTGCGACTTCGACTGTTTACCATATCCTAAGATCCCCAACAACTGTCTGATTTTTCCTTTCAGATTCTTCGGAAAGTTTTCTTGTATCAAATTATTAAAGCTTTCATCAAAGGGTTTGAACCAGCATGAATATTTTGAAATAATTCTTACAAAATAGCTTCGAATCTTTGCTCGTATATCATTATGAAAAATCAAAAAATCGTTTCGTTTATAGCGCCAGTGCTACTTCTTCGCAGTCTCTATTCCGAAACGTCGATTTGGCTGCCTTTGCTGCAGGACGAAGCACGATTTTTTCTTGTAGCTAAATTTATTTGTTCGCGATCAGCACCAAACTTGCTCAGTATAGCTCCAGGACCGCACCCAGCTAACGGGGGCATATATTCGTTATGCCAGCTGTATCCTTCATGGCAATGCTGAAAGCGAGAATCCATACACGATCCGGTTGAGGTAATCTTTCGGGTGGAAATCTTCTCGACTTTCTTTGGGCAAAGGCATGCATGCTTATCACACGATATACTAAATTTTATGAATTGTGTTGGCATCGAAGCTCTCAATTAAGGGGGGATATACAGTTAGAATGACCAAAAATTTCAATATTTTTTTTTGCATAAAAAGTTAGTAAATTTCCCGTAGAATACGCTCCTGAAACCCTTTTTTCGAAATTCGAACTCCAAGTGTTTCGTTTCATCGTTTTTCGAAGACGCCTTCTTCGCGCGCAGACCGATAATTAAAACTTTCAACGCGTTTTTCTCAAAACAGCATTTTCGGAGTTTATGCCGGTGATAACTCGAAAACTAATTATTCGATTAAGCTGAAACTTATAGGATTTCTTTATTATAGTATTACCTTCTATATGAATTAAAAATTATTGTAATATTTTATTATTAAATACGGAAAAATGTGATAAAATGGCGGAAAAAATGTGGATTTTTTCAAAAAAGTTACGCCAAAAGTGCAAATTTTTTTTTTTACTTTTTTTTCAATTCATCTACTAACTGTAAATGTAATTAATGTAATTTTTTTGGGTTAGCAGGTTTCAGATCGAAACTGCGACCAGGAGAGCCGGCACAAGCAAAATGCAACGACTTTTTCAACGCACTCTAACGGCCGCCATTTTGTTGAAAAAAATTTGAAAAAAATATTTTTGTATACTACATGGATACACTTATAATTGTAAAAAGTTTCAATTGAGTTAAAACTTCCCCTTGAATTTTTTTATTTCAAAATGGGTTTTTTTTGTATATCCCCCCCTTAACAACTGTGAAAGTGCATCTAGAACATTAGGTTGTGAGTAGACAATAAGCTTATTGTGTAAGCAATAAGCTTGGACAAGTCAAGAAAGAAGGAAAAAGGTCTGAAAAAGCATCAGGTAATTTTCGCAAAGTTGGTTTTCGTAACTTTTACTTAATGCGCGAACAAGCATCTTCCACGATGCCTCGAGGAAAACAACCCTGCTAGGAATGCAGTCTTCTGTAAGGCGGAGGAGTTTCAAACCACCATAGGAACATTTCTTGCTTTAAAAAACCTCCACCTGCCAAATTCGGTTCCGTTTGGTTGATTAGATCTCGCTGAGTTATGCTGAAATTTGTGTTTCATTTGTATGGGATTCCCCTTTCAGAATTGGTGTGGGTCTCAGACCACCACTGAAACATTTTTTTACCTTCAAAAACTCCCCCAACATGCCAAATTTGGTTCCATTTGCCTGATTAGCTCTCGAGTTATGCAAAAATTGTGCTTATTTGTATGGGGAGCCCCCTTCCCCAAAGGGGAGTGTGTCTCATACCATCATGACCGCTCTGCATAAAATTTTTCACGCCAATCGTGAACGAAATGATGAAAATTTGTTCACTGAATAATTCCCCAGTTGATAATGGTGCAACAATTCAATTTAACATTTTCATCTTCACGTTTTGAATAACAATCACTACTCACCAGACCTTTGACATACAGAACACTTTGATCCATTGATTAGTGTCGAATATCGATCCAGCGATTAATATTATTCCTGATCACTCCCGTTGTTCCTGTGCAAACCGCTTCGTAGCTTCACGAATTAATACCGCCCGTTGTATATTCCTTGTCTGCGGCATTACTAATCACCGGAATTAATTTCAATTATTGAGATAGTTACGCTCAGTCTGTGCAAAGATTGTTTACAAATTGATAGGAGGAAACTGGGCGGAGCGAAAATATCAGCTGACGAGCATTGTTGCCAACTCAGGAAAGAATATTGTTTCTTCCAAAATTGTTGCTCGTGGTAGATTAAGCTACATAGCAAATTTAGCAAATATTTTGCTTCCAACTCAATAAATATATCATAAGGCATCGAAAAACATCTGACACCACATGTTTTGTACTGATGTATCTTACTTTTTGAACATCCCATCTGTTAAAAATATCAAGATGTTAATCTGGCAACCGTCGATGATCGATGATTCTCTGGCTTGCTTGAAGCGTAGTGTGTATGCTGTCGAAGGTATGGCTTATATTGTTGAGATTCTCGAAGTGGCAATGCGCTCAAATGGATCGTGAATTTTTATTTGGGGCACGAGTGATTTTACGAGCTGCGCTGTTCTGCTACATTTACAATACAGTGGCCTCGGCTTGTTTTTTTGTTCGAAAATTTCGGAAGCAGTTTTCTCATTCAAAACCGCTTGAAGGAACAAAAAGTTAATTTTTTTAGGAAGAAAAATCCAGCACGCGAGCGGTGAATCCCTTTAAAATCTGGTGAAAATGTGGTACCCACCAGAATGATTTATGGAAAAATCAAGTGATGGGTCCTTGTAATAGTGTTAGTTTGAGACGCAAATGGCGCGTTTGTGTTGGTGTATTGGATTAGCGAACCAAGTTTTGAAAACTAACAGATTGAAGTGAATTCATAGTGTTTTGTTTAATAAAATGTTCTTTAAAAAGTGAGAAAAACACAACTCTACCCAGTGAACATGCACAGGAAAATGGTAAATCGTGCTTTATTGCAAAATGGCTCAAAAGATTTTTTGACAGGGAAGAAGAAGAAAAAGAACTAGGCAATCATCATCATTGCCCAAATTAATTACGACTTCTTCAACCTTAAAACAAGAATGTTTATGTGAACTTTAGAGGGAAAATACAAAAAAAAATCGGAGGACTTTTCCCGTGACAGCTTGCAAGATCTAGTCAAAACATGGCAGGTTCATTGTGCGATCTGATGAATGGCAATATTTGCTTTTGAAGACATTCTGTTCAGTAAAGCGCTGAATTATCAGCGATTTGGCCTTTACATAGGTTCCATCCTCCATGAGGAGACAGCCATTGAAGTTTGTCAACACCTGAAAGTTTTCTGGCACGGATTCTGGCCACATTGATCTGCTTTTGATCCTTATTTGGTTGTCTACAGGTACGGTATGACTTGAAGCCTTCGGAGACGAATCCGTTGCACGGTATTGCGTGCGACGCGTACCTTTGGCCAAATCGCGGTCTAAGATGTTGGGGTTTGCCTTAATATACTTGATGGCTTTCTTCCGCAGTTGACGGTTGACAGTACCCGCCCGACGCTTGCTTTGAGGCTTGCGGTCGGTCGACAAAGTTTCTCGGTACTTTTTTAAAACACGCCACACAGTATTTCGGGGAAAACCCAACACTTTAGCAAGTTTTGGCTCAGACCACGTAAGGGTTTTGCAAAATGACTGTACACAATTATTTTTCTTTCTTTCTTCTTTCTTTCTTCCAATTTGTATTTCTCTGAAACACGTTCGAACTACACTGTGAAAAACACTTCTGATGTTGTTATTGTTATAGGGAATACATAAGATGTCATAGTTTACAAATCCGACCACTAAGGTCACTGTAAGAATTAAAAATGTTTGTTCCAATGCTAAATGGGCCACACGGTATGTTTAAAAAAAATCTGTATTGAGTTTAGGATCTCGACAATAAATATCAAACAAATTATTCGTGGTTTCAAATAAATCCCTTTTAAACTACACACTCATATTGGAACATGAAACTAAACCACTTTTATTTCAAGTTTATAATAACCGAGTATAGTTGTCGTTTATACAAACCTATGTGTCAACCAGGCGAATGTCGATTTTAAGTGAACTTTAAACTAATTTGTTAAGATTTTTTTTCTGAGTGTATGTCAAAGTTTTTTTTGGCAGACTAAATGCTATGTCTGAAATTGAACTTACTCCGAGTAAAATACAACTTTATTCATACAAATTTAACGAATGCTCAAACAGTTTACTCTACTTAAAACTGGTTTGCTTGTAATTTACTACTAGTTTTTATTCATAAGGCCTATTGTACTTTAAAATTGAAGATAACTTAACGATTTTCCTATTTCTAACAATGTTTTCTTCAAGAAAATTGAGTGAATGACCTTTTTGCTATTCATTGAATATACAGAAGGCGATTTTATTTTAACCTGGTAAGTGCATTGCGTCTTTTTTTGGCATGAGCATAAACATAATTGGCCGCACGAGAATGCCAATTGTTATCACCAAATCATAGACCTGTAAAGATTATAGGATAACTTCCAAGTCTAATTATTTTTATAGAAGTGCCCGGATATCCATAGTCTTATATGACTCAGGTCGATGAATTGATGTGTGTATGTGTGTATCTGAACGTGTGTGTACAAAACATGACTAAACATCTAAACAATCTAAAAAAAAAGCTAAAATCCTATAATCTATAAATCTCCACATCTAAAAATCTTAATACCTAAAAACCTAAAAATCAAAAAATAGAAAAATTTAGGAATTTAAAAATTTGAAAATCTAAATATCATAAAATTAATCTATAAATCTAAAAATCTGAACATCAAAATCTTAGAATCCTTAAATCGTAAAATCCATCATTCTAAATATCAAGAATCTGAAGATCCAAAATATGATCAAACTTAAAATTCAAAAATTCTAGGATTTTGACGAAAAAAATGTAATAGTTAAGAAATCTGAAAAAAAAAAAAACAAAATTGTGAGGTTGAAGGAAAGATTTTGAAACTCACACACAGAATCACACAATCTTCTATTTACACTCTGTGAATCCTAGTAAAATACGAGTGCAATTGGTTTTAGAAAACCCCCCCCTGACAATAGTAGAAGAAAACCCGCCAAAGCCGTCATATCGCTATCAAAAAATCAAAACAAAAAAAAGAATATATAAGTATCGAAACCTAAAAAATAAATATAAAAAAATCCAAATTGCTTTGAAATTCGTAGAGGAGATTAGAGATCAAAAATTAAATCAATTATAAAAAAGTTCCAAATTTAATTGAAATTAAATCAAATTAAACCAATGTTTTATTCGGCAAATGTGTTGTCCATAATGTCTTCCAAAGATATTAATGTCGATATATATTGAACTTAACAAACACTCCTTATTTATACAGTCTTGAGTATTCTATCCAAGAATCTGGTTTGTCTAATCACTGATCATTTTCACTGATCGGTTTAGATTGTTTTTGAACTTTCTCACGCCTGACAAAATGCTTTCAAGTTGTGGAAATAAACTCTATTTGCTTTAGACTCCATTCAGACTACGATCTTTATCACTTGATACAGCGAATCTTAATATGAGCCATCAGATGCATTATTTCCAGTGAAACATACAGTACGAACATTGATATCAAGCTACTCCATATGTGCTACTCTGAAAGGGATACAGTTCGTAATCTAACACCAATCAGCAAATTTACCAATTCGTTAAACATGAAGAAAATATGAAAGTTTGAAGGCTACGTTTGACCAACCATATTTAATACATTACTTAAGAATAGATAGAAAGTTGTGTTTTATTCACTAGTATGCACTACACTGTTAAGTTTATTTCTAAATTAATGGTAGCCTCATACCTCGGAATGGTTTTTCGCTAGATTTCAATCCCAATGCATTTAAAGTGTGGCCGAATTTTTTTATTTTCCGTGTTGAAATTCCGTCAATCTCACATCTTTAAAATTACATGAGAACAAATTTCTTGGACAAGATTCCCGACGGAGTAGACAACCTTAACCATTTTTGATTTCAGGACAATCGGAGTTGGCGAAATCATGTTGAGCTAAGAAATTCTAGGAAAAAATAAGCAATTTCATTATAAATAAAACTTACTTGTAGAATGCCAACTACTTACCGATTCCAGGACCGTTCTCAATATCTCAATCTCTGTCTTCCTGCAAATCAAGGCCAGCCTTTTGTTTTGCTTTGATTATACATACAAAACACTTTTTCAGGAAGCAGATGATGAGTAAAACCATGTTTAAGATATTTTAGCATATTTTATTTGTGGTATTAATATGTACACTATCGATGAAAATTTTCTGGACATTTAAGGCGGACATTTTATTATTTTTAAATTCAAACTCGCTCGCGAAATTGCCGAAAGTTTGAAACACGAGAATGTAGAATGCAGTTGCTAGAACAAAACGACGAGTAACGAGAATTTTAATCCATGTCTTTAACCCAGCCATGTGCTGAGTCACACCAAGAGCAGCATTGTCGGAAGAGCATTAGTTTTGATAGGGATAGTGAGAACTTAACTCGGACTTCTTGGACTGGAAACGGGATCAAGTGGAATTCAGCTAAGTACCTTTTACATTTTTTGAGACTCGTATAATTTCCGTAATGCATGTTCTAGTTATGTAAACTTTTAATATAAAAGTAGACCTAAGGACTTCGTTGGCGTGAATGTAGTCACACACATATTGATCAGTTCCTTTTCGGGATTCGCCACGAAATTGTTCGAATATATACTCCGATCCAGGTTTGCCCAGAAATCTACAATTTGGTGCAGCTAAGGCACACTGGGTGGGGGCATTCTTGAGAACGAAATGAGTTTATCAAACGTTCCTTCTCCTCAGCGATCACTTCGCATAATGTGCCGCGATCAGATTCGATCAGAACCCAACATCGGCCTTTGTGCACTGAACGTTAATTCATATTACAAAATCGAAAGTAATACTCACAAATCCATTCGTTGTTTTCTGCAACGAAACTGATTTGTTCTTTTTTGAGGATACATTCGTAATTAATAGCACGCGCAACTGTCAAAGCACGAAGCCTTTGTTGACCAGAAAGAGCATTCGTACATTGTACGGAAACAATACAAAGAGGCTCTTTGAAAGAGCTACGAATATTTTGTCACAAATTAAAAAGAAACGTCTCTCTGGTGGTTGCATGAAAGACTGACAGGTCTACTTTATCGACTCAAAATATAATTGACAAAAAAAAGCGCAACCACGTGGAGTTGGCCAGCGTTTTTTAATGTTTCTGACATGGAGTTCGAACCTGAATATTTGGAAAGTGCTGATTCTAAATTCGTGGTTGATCTCACTAGGCCACGCTGACTGGTGGGAACATGCTTGATTAATGAGCATGAAGTTATAGCTCTCGACAGCGCTTCAATTTTTATTTTCGGTTAGATAAATTATTGCTGCCCACAGAGTTGCAATTCTCCTCGGTGCTAGCAGGGTGCTTAGTGAAAAGGTACTCCGCACATTGGCAAACGCAAACTCACCCGAGAGATTTTTGTTTTGTTTCCACTCTCTGCTAGACACCACAAGTTGAGTGACACCAAAGTGTCTGTCGTTTGCACCCTCACCACACAAACAGGCCGGAGCGTGTGAGTGATCTCTGAGGAGCACCGAAGAGAGCAGAATTATTTCACCGGGGAGAGTCACCCTGGTGAAAATATTTATTGCTAGTTTTATACCGCAACAGTTGAATTTGAACATTTTTACAATTTTACTGATTTCTTAATGTTCTTCGTCTTCTTTTCGGCGTATCCAAGCATATTGCTTATCGCAATTAGCTGATTGTCAGGCTCTCACAACCTAATGTTCTAGATGCACTTGCACAGTTATTAAGCTTTCGAAGCCAATCACCACCTATGCATGAATTTTGTATATTTTGTGGCAAGCACAATGATACTTTTATGCCCAGGGAAGTCGATATTTATTTAAGTCGACTGGACTGTGAATCGAACCCGCCTCTTCTGGATTGGTAGTTCCGTGCTTTTACCGACTAGACTATCTGCGGCCAATAATTTGTAATGTTCATCTATGATATTCTGAAAGTACAAAAAAGGAACCGGGAGACACGAAAAAAAACTTCAGACTGTACTTTCTTGTTCCCGTTTTCCAGCGATTTTTTCTTAATTTTTGAATCAAGGTTTCACTCACGTTAGTGCGGTGTAGTCCTTTTTCGCTCTTTTACGGTTCGTCGTTCACACTGCAGTGAGTGTATGAACGCTCAGGCACCGAATTGTCAATTCTCTCGCTCTTCCGTGCTGTGTCGAACAATCTCTACTGTGGTGTCAGGAAAAAATCTCCGTAGAGACTGAGTGAGGTTCACCAAAGAGAGCTAAAAAAGTGCACCCTGGTGATTCTCCCCAGAGAAATTGCAACCCTGGCTGCCCATATCAGCAGAAACACCATCGTGCATGAGTACGGCATAAAAGAGAAACAGCGATTGGCTGATAATCACGAAGTTCATATCGTACATTTTACAAAAAGGTGTAATGATAGCATTTCACCAGATAAAAAGCATTATGAATGTTTCATACAATAAACGAGACATTTGTTCTATGTACAAAATCCTTGTTTACGAAACGCGTGAAAGCTACTTTACGAAAATAAATTTTCAGTGTGTGGTGTTTCTCAATGTAGGCCGCACAATTTTTACACATTGAGGATACATGTTACGCCAAAGTTTCGTCTGTGGGTTTTCTGAGTAATAGCAGCTAATCTGGCCATAATGGAGTATAATTCTCGCTTATATTCGGCAGACACGAAGTGCCTGATGGAGTTCAACTTCTTTGCTCCAGGGTGGAGCTGGCAGTACGAACAAACCATCGAGATAAATGATAAATTTGTCTTTTTTTAATGCACGCAAACATTTGAGCGTAATCACACATTTCATCAACCCGTGTAATACATATTCATGATTTAATGTTTAGTAAGCTTCTATAAAACCAAACCTAGTCATATGAAAGTTCTTTCAACCGCCAGAAAACTTGTGTGTTGCTCAAGAAATCTTACTCGTGTTGCTCAAGAAATCTTAACCGAGCCCCTCGGTTTTTTAAATTTTGACATTTGGATTCAGCAAGACAGCTGTCGGAAAAATATGATTGAAATACAGAACGTTTGGATCAGTGACGGATTGTCCCGGAGGAGGCTGAAGAAGATAAGCAAAACCGAAAAATTACTGTGAGGAAGATACAGGAAACCCTTCAGCCACCAATAACCAATCGAACAATCCCCGGAGAATCGTGCAGAGCATGGTTTGAGAAACAACCTTGCGCAAAAGTTGCGCACCATTCATTAGGAAAGCTAATAAAGCCAAAAGGTTAAAGTTTGCTCGGGAAAATGCAGATATACCCATAGAGTACTGGAAGAAAGTTCTGTGGACTGATGAGTCCAAGTTGTTCTTCAAGAAGAAAAAGCGTGTCCGTTTATGGTGCAGACCAGGAGAGGTGCTCCAGCAGCGACATATTCAAGGAACGGTGAATCATAGGAGAGGTGACGTTATGGTTTGCAGTGGTGTTGCTTAGGCTGGAGTGGGGTTTGTGTAAAAATCTATGGAATTATGACTGCAGACTCCTACATCAACATTTTGCGAGAATGTCGCGGTATCATTGATTAAAACAGGTCGGGACAATCAATTCATGTTCCAACAAGACAACCACCCGGGGCACACAGCAAAAAAAACTAAGTCTTTCTTCCGTTCATGTTGGATCAAGTTCATGGAATGGCCTCCACAAAGCCTGGGTTTGAACCCCATCGAAAATTGGTGGGCCATTCTTGATATAACCAGAGTTACAAACATAAACAACTATTTCGTAGCCCTAGAGAGAGCTTGCAAAGACCTCGTTCCACAGCACCTGCAAAACCTTGTAGAGAGTATGCCAAAACGTCTGCAAATGGTACTAAAGGGAAAGGGAGGACACATAAATGACTGAACGTCTAACGGCTTGATAACGCGTTGGATTGATCTTCGATAGGAAAGATAAAAAAGTTGGCACAAAATCAATTTATTGAAACCAAGAATTGTACAATTGTTAATTTTTTAACCAACAACTTATGATGAATTTAAATGATTTAATAAATTAATCTTACTCAGCGTTTCATGATATGATACTTAAAATCGACCATATTATAAATAGAGAACGTTCTGACACTTATCGTCTTGTATATTTTAAAATTTATACAAATCAAATAGATTTATATTAATATTTCAATCTATAATTATATATTAAGTCTATCATTGTGTAGATTGACAAAGACCTAAGAACTACTTTGTTTAAAAGACATAAAACATGCAAGACTGGTCTTTAAAAACGTAATTAGTGTTACCACGTCTTACGAAACGTTAATATAACTAAGGAATATCGTTTTTACGGAAGGAATTTCTTTGACGGTGTAAGCTGATAGGATCTTTTTAAATATCTCGCAATAATATTGAACATGCTTTACACTCTTAAAAAAACACCTAATTCTGCCGAAACCCGGGATTGAACCGGGGACATTTAGATCTTCAGTCTAACGCTCTCCCAACTGAGCTATTTCGGCGCATGGCAAATAATTGCAGGGCAGCTGCCAAGTTCGTATCCCCTAACCCCCACCTACCCGAAAGCTAGAAAATAAAAATAAACTTCTACACAACAAGCGCACTAGTTAAATCAAGCTGATAAAAAATGTACCAACACATGTTTCTGGTTACTGCGCGGTGGCAGGGGAACGGAAACCAACAACAACTTTATTGCGTTATCAAGTGTGTCATACGACGACGTGTTTGCTATTATAAGAAGGATGGGGCGAACGAACGTTGAGTGCTGATGGGCAGACGTCTTCTACAGGCGGGGAAGGGCGACGGTTGCGTGTGTTTATTTCTGTGCTATATTTATTTGTTTTTAACTGGTTTCCTCCGCTCTTCCGTCGTTCTGTTCAAGGGAACGTTGTAATGAATTGCTTTTTACCGTTTGGGCAAATTAAGACGTAGCCTTCCGAATTATATTTAGTCGTGGGTTTATTGTGGAAACATGGTATTCGTTTTGACAACAATTTGATTTTTCGGAAATTATTAGTTCCTCCAGAGAATATATACTATGTTTTTCAGGATTTGTTGGAATTTGCTAGGCAGTGTATGTGACCTACATGAGGACATCTCTTAACGCAAAGTTATTTTTTTGTACTGTCGTTTGTTATCGAAAAACCGTTGAATGACGCCAAGAGATAGATTAGATAATTCCCGTTTGCTGGCAATGATGATTCGAATAAATGAAGATTGCATTTTGATAAATCAATGGTGGAAGTCAAATTATTCATTAACATATTAGGTTTAAATCTTCCAGATAACATACTCAGGGGAATTTATGCTTTGAAAATGTTAACTATTATTGGCAAACGATTTTCAAAACTCTTATTATATAAGTACAATTAGCTGAACCTGGTGCGAGCCTTGCAACTACGTACCTAAATTGAAATGGAAAAATAATATTAACTGGCGCGTTTATGGTTTTGCTTTCTGCGTAGAAATATTTCAAAGACAAATGAAGCTGTTTGCTGTCAGCTTGTACGTAACTTTCTCTTGCATAACCTAAGATTAACTTCTTGTGCATAATGTAGCACTTGAGAGTAACTCAATCCAATTCTTGACTAAAAGGTTCAAACTTCATCAAATGAGTGCTTCATACCTGAGAAAACACATTTGTGATCTTGTTGCATGATAATTTCATGTTTGTCTAAATATCTGTTTCATTGGTTTGAGAGCCCCCTTCCCCCTCTCCAGAAGGAAGGCGTCCTTGAACCACTCCAGAAAAAATCCTGCCCAAAAACCCCCACATGCCAAAGTTGGTTCCATTTGAAGTACCCAATTTTATTAACTCGAGCTTTGCAGAAATTTGTGTTTCATTTGTATGGCAGTCCTCCCCTTCCAGGCGGGGAAGCGGAGCTTCGAACCATCATAAGAACCTTCTCCGGCCTCAACAAACCTCATATAAGTTTACCTAACAGTAGGTATGATTCTCATGTTTGCTGACATTTGTGTCTAATTTTCATGAGAGCACACCCCTTCCAGAGAGGGGAGGAGTCTCAAACCTTCATAGAAACATTTCATGGTTCCGAAAACCCCCACATGCCAAATTTGATTCCATTTGCTTGATTAGTTCTCGAGTTATGCAGAAATTTGTGTTTCATTGGTGTGGAAGCACTTCTTCCTGATGCGGGAAGGGTTTCGAATTATCAGTAAGAAGAACTCTTTCCTGACTCCAACATCCCTGCATAAAATAGTCATACCTGCTGGGATAACTCTCATGTTTGGCTCATATCTGTGTTTCATTTGTATGAGAGCCTCTTTCTTCAAAGAGGAGGGGGTCTCAAACCACCGTAGAAACATTTCTTGCCTAGAAAACTTCCACATGTAATATTTGATTCCATTTGTTTGATTAGTTCTTGAGTTATGCAGAAAAAAGTTTTTCATTTGCATGGGAGCCCCCTTTTCAAACTATCATAAGATCCTTTCCCGCACCCAAAAACCCCTGCATACAAATTTGCTTAGCGGCAGGGATAGTTCTATGTTTGGTTGAAATTTGTGTTTCGTATGTCCCCTTCCCAGAGTGAGAGAGGTCTCAAATTACCATAAAAATATTTGCCTTCAAAACTCGCCCATGTCAAATTTCGTATCATTTGCATGGGGCCCTCTCTTTCTAGAGGCGGGAGGGGTCTTGAACTATCATAAGATACTCTCCCGGACGTAAATACTCCTACATACATATTAGCATAGTAGTAGGTATAATTCTCATGTTTGGCTTAAATTCGTTTTTCATGTTTATGGGGGCCCCTTTTTCCATGGAAGGAGGAGCAAACCACCATAAAAACATTTTTTGCCTTCAAAAACTAATCCATACCAATTTAGATTCCATTTGCTTGATTAGTTCTCGAGTTAGGCAGGAATTTGTTTTTTATTTGCATGGGATTCCCCTTTGCTAGAGGCAGGGAGGGGTCTCGAACTATCACAAGATGCTACTTCCCGGACCCAAGATACTCACTGACACACAAATTTGCATAAGCTGTGCAGGCATAGTTCTCATGTTTGGCTGAAACTCGTGTTTCATTTATTGCTGACTTTTCTTGAGAGGCGGGACCTTAAACTACCATAGAATCATTTCGTGGCTTAGGAAGCTGGTCGATTCTAAATTTTGGTTCCATTTGTGATTAGTTCCCGAGTTATGCAGAAATTTGTGTTTCATTTGTTTGAGAGCCCCCCTCCCCTCCCTCTCCATATGACGGAAGTGTCTCAAATTACCATAGAAACATTTTTTGGTTTAAATTTGTGTTTCGTTTGTATGGGAGCCCACCTTTTCAGAGTAAGGAGGGGTCTCAAACTACCATAAAAACATTTCTCTCCTTCAAAAACTTCCACATGCCAATTTTTTTTTTCCATTTCCCTGATTAGTTCTCGAGTTATGCAAGGATTTGCGTTTCCATTGTATGGGATCCCCGCCTTTCAGAAAGGGGAGGGGTCTCAAATCAATATAGAACTATTGTTTTTCTTCAATAGCCACCACATTCTAAATTTGGTTCCATTTGCTTGATTAATTCTCGAGGCATGCAGAGTATTGTATTTCATTTGTATCGGAGCCCCCCTCCCCTTTAGGATGGGGCGGGGTCTTAAACCAACAAAGAAACAATTTCTGTCTTCAAAAGCCACGACATGCTAAATTTCGTTCCGTTTGCTTGATTAGTTCCCGAGTTATGCAGAATATTGTGTTTTATTTGTATAGGAGCCCCCCCCCCATTTAGGACGGGGAGGGTTCTCAAGCTACCATAGAAACCTTTTTTGCCTTCAAAAACTCACACATGCTAAATTTGGTTTCTTTTGCTTGATTAGTTCTCGAGTTATGAAGAAATTAGTGTTTCATTTGTATGGGAGCCCCCTTTTCCAGAGAAAGGAGGGGTTTCAAATCATCATAAGAACCTTTTCCGACCCCAAAAATTACTGCATGCAAAATTTCACGCCGATCGGTTCAGTAGTTTTCGAGTCTATTAGGTTTAGACAGACAGACAGAAATCCATTTTTATATATATATAGATTTTCCCATAAACCACTTCACTGCACACATTTTTATGATAGCTTACTTTTAGATTTTCGACCACAACTACATATGGCCCACAAATCAAATACTTTTTTCGGGAATTTGGGCACCTTTTTGTCGGGAAATGCTTGACAACGGCGTTCCTTTGCATTGCGGTATAAAAAGGCAGACCCGGGAGCTGTTTAAAGTTTTTGAGTACGTATGTTTCGTCGTCCATTATGATACTAGAAAATGTTTGCAAAAATGTAAAGCTCCTTAGCACGACTTTTTTGTAGTGAAATGTTGCTCTCATCACGGTTCGGCACCTTTTCAACTTTGTACACCTTCAGCCCTTGTCTCTGTTTCACTTTTTGTACGTATGATTTTGACTTCCCAACTTTGTGAGCCACATTTTGCACAAAAAGATTGGAATTTCGCTCAATTATGGCTACAACCTTCTTTTCCATTTGTCGGGAGCATACTTTCGGAATTTGCTGCCGTTCGTACAAAATGCATTTGCGCCCTTCCACTTGATTCGACGCCATTTTACTGAATGTAACAAGAATCTAAACATGGTGTATCACGAAATAAAGTGGAGAGTGCCAGTTGTCATATAAGTGAAAAGTTTTAGCGATCCGTGAAATGAATCAAAATCAACACTGAAAGAAAAGTGTCCGAAATTTAACGTGACCATGCTTTAAATAGCCAAATTTGGAAGACGACTGAATTGAGTTATCTCAAATTATATGATCTAGTAAACATAAAAAAAAAAACAACCAAGCTGTTTCCCAGTAAGATGCAGTGGTTCGCCGGGTGTGGGGATTATAATTTATTATGTAGAAGGAGATGTTCGCTCATCACCATGAGTGGACAGTAATGTTTGCTAGAATGAAAAATATGAAGAGAAAGTGGTGAAAGTGACATCAGTGTACGGTAGGTTGGAAATAGAAAAGAAATATTGAAAATTGAGAGAAAGGGCATGTATAAAATTATTTATTTAATTATGATTGATTCGTCAACAGATAACAATGTTCTCAACGACAAGATAAAACCTGAATAACAAACATCTTCGGAAACAACGCTTATTAACCTCACGGGATACATTAAAATTGGAACACGTTATTATAGCTATTGAAAACGCGACACATGCTTAGCACCGGCTCGTGTTTGCTGTAGTTGGGCCTTAAGTGCCGGTTTTCGATCTGCTATTTGTGTAAAACTTGAAACCGACATTTCAAATGTATGTCGTTATGCTCCTGGTAGGCGGCGCTGAAGTTGTGCAATAACTGTCAAGTCATTGTTTATTAATAAAAAGCCTTGCACATAACCTGAAAAGTTTTGTTTGTTTTTCTCTACACTTGGTTTTTTATACCAGCTGCCCATATTAACTTTCACACACGTTTTTCAAGAAAAAGAATATGCATATCAATGTCTGTTCTCTGTGCCTCTAATATGATTTTGAGATTAGCACTTCAGTTATCAAAATGTCGTCGAAGGAAGAGAAGCAACGCATCAAAATTTTGCACGTGCATGGCGAAAATCCAAACTAGTCTCACATCAAGTTGGCGAATTTGTTGAATGTGGCTAAATCAACTGTTACTAACGTATTAAAAGTGATCGGTGAACGTTTGTCGACAGCCAGGAAAGCTGGATCGGGGGAAATCGAAAACCAGAGGCCACAGCAACCACAAAAAGAGTTGCCCGCTGTTTCAAGTGAAACCCCAAACTCTCCGTCCGAGATGTCGCAAAGAAGCTGGGAGTGGCGCCTGGTTCTTGATAGGGCAAAAAACGAGCTAGACTATCTTACAAAAAAGTGGTGACTCGAAATCGCGACGATAAACAAAACACGGCGGCCAAAACATGATCGCGAAAGTTGTACACGACGATGCTGACGAAGTTTTATTGCGTGGTACAGGGCGATGAAACTCACGTCAACGCAGACTTTGAACAGCTTCCTGGACAGGAATTTGATACGGCAACAGAACGGGAAAAGGTGGCAGGTATTTTCAAGCACATTAAACTGTCAAAGTTCGCGGAGAAATATCTGGTGTGGCACGCCATCTGTACCTGTGGCTAGAAGAGCAACGATTACATTGCAATCCAGAACTGTCAACCAGAAAAATTTTCTGAACGAGTGCCTACAAAAACGTCTACTGCCTTTCCTGAAGCGACACAATTGTTGCGTTCTATTTTGGCCGGATTTGGCATCTTGCAATTACGGAAAAAATGCCATGGAGTGGTATGCTGCCAACAACGTTCAAGTGGTGCCCAAGGACAAGAACCTTCAGAACACGCCAGAGCTCCGTCGAGTCGAATAATATTGGGCCATCGTGAAGCGGAATCTTAAGACGACTCAAAAAGCTGTTGTGAGCGAGTTTAACGGTTTAAGGCAAACTGGCGTTCTGTGGCGAATAAGGTGGACAAGGCTACTATACAAAATCTTATGGCAGATGTTAAACGAAAGACCCGGTAATTTGCATTCGGTAAAAAGGAAGCTTTGCTGAATATTCCTCCTGTAATCTGTATTAACTGATCTTGAAAAGGAAAAAGCATTTGACTTTTTAATAAATCGACTCACACACATTACTGTTTAAATTTTGATCGGAGCACCCTTTAGTACAGTTTTACGTCGTCCGCGTAGAATAATTTCAGGCATCTGAGGACCAAGTTCACGTCGTTCATATATAGCAGGAAAAGGAATGGGCCAAGGTCTGCCTTGCGGAACGCTGGATGTTACTGAAAAGCTGGACGAGACTTAATCTGAAATCTTCAAAGACATAGTTCTACCAGTCAGGTATGAGCCAGTTCAATAATTGATCGTGAACCCCTATTACACAGAAAAAATCGACGACCAGATCCATGAACTGCAGCCATAAATTCAAAAACAAGCAAAAATGCCCAAAAAACTACATCACGTTTTTAGGTAAAATCTTAGTTTTGTGAACGCTGTTGTTTCTATGTAACGAAGCAGACGTTAGACGTTAACGATTGACACCCCATATCTTATGCATGCGTTTCCCGTCTTTTGTGAAAATATAGGTACAGACAGACATTTTAATCCGGACAAAAACATCGTATATATTATTTTACGTTTATGTGCAAACTGTAAACATAGTTAAAATAACGAAATATACATCCCGAGTTGAATTTTGGGATAATTGCTCATGCTTTTGTGCCACATGCATTTCGATATGAAGAATTTACGTTGTATCGAGGCAAGAATAAAAATCCCAAAATGTTCTTTCTGTTATTAGGCAGAAAATGGCAATAGAAATGTGTAATGTTGAATCTTAGTGGGTTTGAGCTGTTTAGTGGAATACCTGGAACTAGAAATTAGAAGAAAATTAGTATTTTCCATTTAATTCCAACTACCTTTCGCTTATCTTGCATGATACTCGTATTTCGTCTACCATGTGCAGATTTCTTCAGTGTCTCGTACTATGTCGAGAAAGTCGAGTTATTAGTACGAGACACTGAAGAAGTCTGCACATGGTAGACGAAATACGCGTATTATTCAAGATAAGCAAAGGTAGTTGGAATTAAATGGAAAATACTAATTTTTCTTCTAATTTGTAGTTATGCGTAATTTTGAATCCTTGTCAACGGCGCCGTGGCTTAGTTGGTTAAAGCGCCTGTCTAGTAAACAGGAGATCGTGAGTTCGAATCTCGCCGGAGCCTAGGTGTGATGTATTTTTAATTTATAGATATTCTGCATTACCGCTTTTAAGAAATATGTGTTGTTCCAGTGAAGTTGATCTAGATTGAAAAATGTAAGGTGGGTGGTTGAACCTACATATGTTTTTCATCCATGGTAAAAATCGAATATATTTCACATGGAGGCTGTTAACTCGCTTCATACCGGCTAGGGAAGGTTCATTAATTATGTCACGCATTAAGGGGGGAAGAGGGGGGGGGGGGACGTGAAAATCCTTACAAAAACATTTGAAGGTCCATACAAAAAACATGACAAAGGGGTGGGCGAGGTTATAAAAAGTCACTTTTTGCGTGACATAATCAATGGACGTTCCCGATTAGAATACATTTAAAAAAACTCCCTATAAAGTGAAATCACTATCACACTTTGTGAGTAACCCCAACAGCAACCATACTGATGATTTGAATCAGTTCATAGCCGTTATTAAGCGTAGTTGAAAAAAAATGTACCGGTATCGCTTTAGTTTGACATCATCAGTTTTTACGAATGCATAATGTTTTTTAATCCCATGTATCATCTGTTAGTTATTTGTCTAATAACAGCAGATCTGGCAATAATGGAGTAGCAAGTTCGGACTAGAATCTAACATGGCCAATTTGCATTACCACTTATATTTTTTAAAGGAACAAATCAAATAAACGGCAGTGATTCCAGAAAGCAGAGCAGCATACAAGTTAGTAAAATCTTGTGCAGATTTTTTTACGTTCTCTGAGATTTGTCAAGATTGGTAAGGTGGTAGCCAATATTGAGAAAAATCCCACTCTTTCTCGTTCGAAATGTGGCTCGCAAAGTTGGGAAGTTAAAATCATACGTACAAAAAGAAAATCAATGGCAAGGACTGAAAGTGTACAAAGTGAAAAAGGTGCCCAACCGTGAAGACAAGCATAATTTCACTGCAAAAAGTCGTGCTAAGGAGCTTTACACTAACTTTTTTGCAAAATTTTCTTGTTTACAAAATGGACTACGAAACTTGCGTACTCAAAGACTTCCAGACTCTCGGCATTTTACCCCGCAATGTAGAAAGAACGCCGTTACGAGCATTTCCGGACAAAGAAGGTGTCCAAATTCCCGAAGAAGTATTTGATTTGGCAGGCCATATATAGTTGAGGTCGAAAATCTGAATGTTTCGTCTCTACCGGCACTATCAATAAGGATGTGTTCGAGAAAGAATGTTTGCAAAATCACTTGCCAACGCGTTTATCAGAAGCCACGATTCTCCAGCTCTGTTTTGGCCTTATTTGGCCTCTTGTCACTATGCGAAATCCGTCCTGGAATGGTATAAGTTACAAGAGGTCTAATACGTGCCAAAAACAGTCAATCCACCAAACTGCCCAGAATTTCGCTCAATATAGAAGTATTGGGTTCTAGTAAAGCGAAAACTCTTCAACAATAAGAAGAAAGCAAATGATACCGATGATTTCAAGCTACGATGGAGAATCGTCACGGAATACGGTACTGAACCTGATGGCGGAGTGTACCACAGAAAGTTCGAGAATTTTATAGAAAGAAGGATTAACAACTTAATCAACTGATTCTTATTTAGATATAACTCTATTATTGTGAAATAAACAACCGGTTTGTTGAAGTATGTGTAAACTCTTTTATGCTGCTTCTATTTTGGTGTCCGAAATTTAACTTAGACAGGCTTTACTATGCCTTGGTTACATGGTTTGCCCTATCAATGGAATTGAAAAAAAAACTAAACTCACAAACTCGATTTAAAAATAGATAGAGGCTTGATCATTAAGAAAAGGGACCCTTCATTTTAAAGAAAGCGTGGACAGCAGTGGTCGAATACAATGTAACCGCAGGTTATCGCAATCAGCTAGCCAAAACCATCACAGATAAATAAAAAATTAAATTGCTGCCTTATCTTAGGCACATAAAGGGAATTGTAGATTTGGCAGAAAATAATGAGATATTTTATTTAGATTTACATAAAATATGAGATGAGGCTTGAATCTAGCCTGTTGTAGGAAAGATTGCAAACATTGTTGTATGGCGCAAGAAAAATTGCAAACAATTTCATTGCTTACACCTCCTTTGGCTTGGAATTAAACGAGAGGAAGTTTTACGCACTTATTAAAACTAATTATTTTTTTCTGTGTAGTTCATCGGTTTGATTATAGAAATTCGGGAGTTTAGAGCTACTATGAGTATCACACTAGGTTTAACTATAATAAGCACTACGTCTCAACCAATAATTAGATCATTGGCAGTAAAAGTAATATTATCTAAGAGCATGAAATAAACGTTTTCAGAAGTGTCAGACTTGCCAGAACGAACGAACGAAACCCAGAGAAGGTCGACCGTTTGGTAAAAGTAAAAGTCTGTAAAAAGTTGTTCCCCTTTCGTTAAGAGTAGGCTCCGGCGAGATTTCGAACTCACGATCTCCTGTTTACTAGACAGGCGCTTTAACCAACTAAGCCACGGCGCCGCTTGCGTTCCGGTGTTCGTCGAAGAACAGCAGATAACGCCATATAAATTCAGCGCGCTTTCCAAACCTAATTTGATTGCTATCATCCACGGGGTGTAAACGGCGAAAACACAATCATCATCGCCATAAAACAAACAAACTTAATTCACATCACAATGTTCCACCACAAACGGCACGATGATGTTGCTGTATCGTTCAGTATAGAACCTATGTAGATATGAATGGGTTACTCATCTCGCATCGTTGTCGAAGAACGACATCAATGGGTGGGGAAGGGTGGTTCGCAGGGTGGAGAGGTCATGACAGTTAGTCATAATATCACTACTGGCATAATTTTAACGCGGTCTCTGCTTTTAGCATAACAACTCGAGAGCCTCGTGTAAGAAGAGCATGGCGGACGCATGGAAGGTTCACGACAACGATAGTGAAACGCAGTAACAATGACGACGACGTCAACTTGCTCAGCTACTCTTCGTTGGCTACGCTTTTGAAGAGATAATATTTTATGTCAACTAAAATGATCATGAATGTTTACGGGTTTTGACTTGTCTGGGGCGAGGGCTGCATAGTTTATGTAATGGAAGTATTAAAACAAGCTGGATTGTTGGAAATTCAGGATTAATTTGAGCTAACTCAAAACTTGTTTCCAGTAACCCTTATCGGAGCGGAATTCATTTTCCATATGCACGACTTAAATCCACGATGATAGTTCCGTGAAAGCACAGAGTAATGAGCTGGTGGAATTTGAATCATTCTGGGTTAAACAGCATTCTGGGCTCGACAAAGTTGTCGAGATAAAAGTTGGTTCGCAAGGGTTAAATTGATCACGTATTTGACATTTTCGTGCAATATTCATCAATGGATAGAGACTCCGTTATCATGATTATTGAAATCATTATCTGATTATAAGACTTCGATGATTGTTTGAACAAATTTTCGCTAGGCTCTGTTGAATTACGTTCAACGGTTTTCCGAATCATAATTCTTTGGTACGAAAATGAATGAAACAACCTTTGATCCGTGATGGAAAGAATATAATTATCCTAATAGAGATGCAATTCTTCTTTACATTATGTAGGTGTTGAATACTTGAAATTTATAAGGTAGATTTAAGCTCAATTTCAATGTTTTTTTTTTCGGCTGGGTACATTTTTCACTGCAACCAGTTTTTGATCTATTGTGGTGAACCCCTATTTTATAAACGCCACATCTCAGGTTGTCATATCACTATTGGATTGAGTGATTTCCACTTGCTGGCTATATGTATTGTCCCAGTAAGGTATTATAGAACGAATAAAGTGTATAGCCTTACTGGGAGAGTTCAACCATACATCTGAGGGTTGTATTGAACCTATATAAAAAAAAATCTTCTTTTATGAAACAGTTCTTCACAGTGGCATAATAAGTGTTCTGAGTTTTCACTATCTAGGTTGAAGAAGCGACATGTGTCATCTTCCAATTTTCCTAGCTTTTTTAAATAATATTTAATTGGGCAGTGGCCCATTATGAGGTCGCTGCAGGTACATAAATCTTTTTTGGTTAAACTTAGAAGTCTTTGAGTAACTTTTTTATTAGGTGTTATAAATCTTTCAGATTGTCGAGCGGATGTATCACTTTTCCAGACGTCCTCTAGCATTGTTTTTTTTCAGTTCTTTAATTACATTTTGAGGGTACACTTTAAGACCCCACAAAATCGTTCCGATGGTTTCGATGAACCACATCTTGCTAATAAATCTGCTTTTTCATTACCTTCAACTCCACAGTGCCCGCGTATCCTAAGTAGATTCACTGTACTATTTTTAGCCACCCGCTGTAGCAATGGGATACATACCCATACCAATTTTGAAATACAGGTAACTGACTTTACTTCTTTTAAGGCAGTTTGACTGCCAGAAAAAATACATATATTTGCACCTGCACTTGCACGTCTATAATTACGCTGTAAGCAAATCGTAGCACATTCAATAATTGCCTATATTTTAGCTTGAAAGACAGTTGGCCATTTACCCATAGATACTGACTCCGTTACTCCTGCTCCAATGTTTAAGAATTTGGAACCATCAGTGTAAAAATTCACCGAACCTGGTTGAATACTAGGTCCCCGGATTCCCATTCAATGCGGTTTGGCTCCAGTCACATTAAATAGTCGTTCTAAATTATATTGCATATGCATCCAATCTCCATGAGTTAATAATGGATTTAAAATCCTTAAGAAAACTGAAATGTCCACCAAGGTCTCCTTCAAAAAACTGTTTTGTTATTTTTAACCGCAGTGCATTTTTCTCAGCTTCCAATTGCACAAATAGAGGTGAGGGAAGAAGATATAAAACTGTATCAAGGCGTACTACGAATTGCTCCTGAGATAGAAATTGTAGCTAGTCTTTGCCGCTTTTCCAGCTTTTTCTGAGCATGCTTAACTTAAGTTTTGGCCATCAAACTAATGATGCATATGTTATCCTGGGTCTTATTATAGCCGTATAGATCTAATGAATCATTTTAGGTTTCAGTCCCCATTTTTTCCCAAATGTTTTCTTACTTAGCCATTAGGAAATTGTAGCCTTGCTTATAATTTGATCTAAATGTCAGTTCCAATTAAGTTTGCTATTAAGAATTACCCACAGATATTTGACCTTTTGAGAGAGGACTATTTGAGTTCCTTCCAAGTGCAGATTTGAGATAGTATTTTCCTTCTATGTGTAAATGGAATAATAGTAGTCTTGTGAGGGTTTATGGCCACCCCTTCATCTTTACACCACGCTATAGTTAAATTGAGAGCATATTGTAATCTATCTCTGATAACATGTTCATATTTCCCACGAACTATAATTACTATGCCATCAGCAAAACCAATTATTTCAAATCCTTGTGTTTCGAGATGTGATAGTAGTTCATCAACTACCAGTGACCACAACAGAAGTGCGAAAACCTCTCCTTGTGGGCAACCCTTCACAGTCCACAGTCACCGTGACCGTTGACCTTCAATGTTGACCTGCATATTATTTCTCTTTGTTGCAACATTTCAAAAATCCAATCAATAATAGTTTTATCGAAATTACGCTTTATCATAACATTTCTCATGGAGTTGTGGGATGCATTATCAAATGCTCCTTCAATATCAAGAAATGCTGCTAACAACATCTCTTCGCTTTCAAATGTTTTTTCATTCTTTTTGCGGCTGTTGATGATTTTCCTTGTTGGTATGCAAACTATTTATTAATTTACTTAGTGGAATCGAATCTAAGTATTTTGATTTAATGAAGTCATCAATCAGTTTCTCCATAAATTTCAATAGGCTAATAGGTCAAAGAGATTTTGGACTCTTTTTATCTTTTTTGTTAGCTTTAGGAATAAATACAACACGAATTTGCCGCCAAGTTTTTGGAATATGATTTAACAGCAAACTGGCTTTAAACATTTCAGTCAAACAGAGAATAAGTATTCCTTTACTTTGTTGAATCATCAGAGGACGAATTCCATCATTTCTTGGTGATTTAAATGGTTCAAAAGAATGTAAAGCCCATTCAACTCTAGGTTGAGTAAAAATACGACTTGCTAGATCTTGCGTGTCTTCCCTGGTCAGTTGCTCAGTTATTATTGCAATATCATTGAGTTCCTTGGAAACTCCTGAGTTAGTGCTTTCTAACCCAGTATGTGAACTCAATGAAGGCGTTTCTTTACTCGAAACCAGTAGAGATCCTGGAAAGTGTACTTGCATCATTAAATTTAAAGTTTCTGATGCATTAGCCGTAAAGGTTCCTTTATCCTTTCCGAGAGTACCTAGACCATTAGAGTGTTCATTCGATAATACCTTTTGTAATCTAGCAACTACTGGAGTACTTTCAATGTTTTCACATGTGTCCCTCCAGTTTTACGTTTAGCTCTTCTTATCTCTTCATTATACAAAGAAAGTGCTTTCCTATACTCATTCCACTGTAAAGTACGCTTCGCTTGATTAAACTTTTTTCGAGTCTGTTTCCCTAGATTTTCTAGTCTGGTGTTCCACCAAGGTACATGCCTATCCGTTACTCGCACTTTGACTGGACAGCTTTTATTGAAAGCTTGAGTTATTCTGTTTGTTACTTGTATAGAAGTATTTTCGAGTTCCTTGTGTGTGAAAATACTTTTTTCCGGGAAACTTCCACCTGCAGCTAGTTTTGAATAGTAAAGATCCCTATTCTAGTAAACACTCACCTCTTATGTTGAAATCAGTGCTGTTCCACATTGTATGATGTGCGTTTGCATAATATACGATTATAAATGCTTTATTTTGCGATTTACAGAACAATACGAATGCGGAAACATCAGGGAGAGGTACCTGTTCTACGTTGCCAGGAAAATATGCAGATGCTACGTAGATCTTTGTTTTTCCACGCGTAGTAGGAATTTCCATAATTGCCGCTACAAGGTCCCGTTTAACAAACTCTGTAATGAATAGCATTTCAACATTTCCATTTACAAGAATAGCCAATTTTGCAATCTGTTCTGTTTCATCATAGATCAACTTACATGATTTAGTATCAATGCCTAATATTTTTTCCATGATTTGACCATGGCTCCTGGATAAAGGCAATATCCAGTTTATTTTGGATAAATCTCTTGCTAAGTACAGCACTTGCACCCTTTGCATGATGGAGATTTATCTGGATGAATTTAATGCTGTTTTGACTATTGAATGTAATGATTAAGAAACTATTATTTGGGTTCATCTTATCGTTCCCCAGCAACAGCTTTGCAGTCAATTTTTGGTTGATTCTTGGTTGTTGAAATGCTAATCTTCCTGTATTCAGGATTTAAAACAGTTCGGCCTTTACTTTGGACCAAGGTCAGTTCTGGGGCATTCTGATTAGTGGTGCTTGAACCCACTTCATCGTCTCCAGTTTTATCACTAGTCCTTTTGGTGATGCTATTAGTCTAATTTGTTTTAGTTAGAGTTCCTTCAGTGTTTTGAGAATCACTCGGTCCTGGGACATTCTAAACAATGCTGTTTTTGCCTCATGTTATCGTCTCCAGTATCGCAGATCCTTGTAACACTGTTAGCCATTTTTTTCTTTCGATTCTGGTTTCCTGGAAAATTTTCTTTCTAATAAGAGCGTTCCCAAATTTGTAGTCCAAGACAAATTAGCATTCTGTTAGCGTTTTCATTGATGTTCCATCAACGCTGAACGTCAGTTCCACATGACGTTTATTAATTATTTTTCTCATAAATATTCTCCAGCTGTCAACTACTAAACCTTCATTTTGAGCTTCTAGAAGCTTGCAGGAGTTTTGCGGCCGAAGAAGGTTCTAATAATGGTTTGAGACTCTTTCATCGTCTGGAAGAGGGGGAGGGGGGCTCCTTTACAAATGAAACACCATTTTTTACATAACTCGAGAACTAATCACGCAAATGGAACCAAATTTGGCATGTGGAAGTTTTTGAATGCAAGAAATGTTGCCAAGGTGGCTTTGAACCCCTCCCCTAATTTGGAAGGGGGAGGATGAGCTCTTATACAACTGAAACACACATTTCAACCAATCATGAGAATTCTTTCGACTGTAAGAAAAATGTGTATGCAGGGGTTCTTTGGGTCGGGGAAGGCTCTTATGATGGACATCTTCCCTGGCTCCCATATTAAACACCAATTAGTGCATAACTCGAGAACTAATCCAGCAACTGGAACCAAATTCGGCATGTGGGGGTTTTGGAGGCAGGATTTTTTCCATAGCCGTTCAAGACTCCTCCCGCTCTCGAGAGGGGGAAGGAGTCATTCAAATGAAACGAAATTTCAACCAAACACGAGCATTATCCAGGCAACTCAAACACAAAATGTGTATTTTATGGGAAAGCAGAATGTTCTGTTAGAAGTTTGAACCCTTTTTTAGTCAAGAAACTGTGGATGCTTGAGTTTCTCTCATATGAAGTTAATCTACACTGAAAATTTATTTTCGTAAAGCAGCATTCACGCGTTTCGTAAACATGGATTTGATACAAAGAACAAATGTCTCGTATATTGTAAATAACATTCATAATGCTTTTTATGTGGTGAAATGCTATCATTACACTTTATTTTGTAAAATGCACGAAATGAATTTCATGAAGACCAGCAAATCGCTGTCTCTTTTTGATACACTACTCATGTATGATGGTGTTGCTGCTGGTATAGGCGGGAATAATTGATCTATCCCAAAATAAAAATTAGAGCGCTGTCGAGAGCTATAACTTCATGCTCATTAATCATGCTTGTTCTCACAAGTCAGCATGGCTTAGTGAGATCAATCACGGATGCAGCATCAGCACCTTCCAACAATTCAGGTTCGAATTCCATATCATAAACATTAAAAAACACTGGACCAACTCCTCGTGGTTGCGCTTTTTTTTTGTCAATTACATTCCGAGTCGATAAAGTAGATCTGCCAGTCCTACATGCAATCACCAGAGAGACGGTTCTTTTTAATTTGTTACTAAATATTGGTAGTTCTTGGTATTTTTTCCTACAATGCACGAATGTTCTTTCTGTGTCAATAAAAGCTTCGTGCTTTTGACAGGTGTGCGTGTGCCAATAATTACGAATATATCTTCATAATAAGTACCAATCAGTTTCGTTGCAGAAAACAACGAATGGAGTTGTGAGTATTACCTTCGATTTTGTAATATAAACTAAAATTAACTTTCAGTGTAAGGTTATGCAAGAGAAAATGACGTCCAAACTGACAGAATAAGGCGTAGTTTGCAGATAAATGTTTAATCAATGAAATGATTCTACACAAAAAGAAAAACCATGGAAGAAACTAAAGATCTGAGGGTATAATTAAAAATACTCACCTATGTTTTATTTTGAAGAAATTAGCAAACAAAATATTTTAACAAAACTCACTCCTAAAAAACCATAAAAGCGACAGTTCTATTATATTTTCAGTCATTTAGTTGCAAGCGTAGCGAGGCTTGCACCGGGTTCAGCTAGTAAAATAATAAAAATAAATCATAGTAGACGAGGAGACTAAGCAAGACAACTGACGTTCGAATATTGTAGGGACGATCATTCTTGAATAAATCATTAATGGTTTCAAAACGTATTCGGAGTTAGCAGCACCTTCTCAGATTACAACGAAACTTTCTGGGTGTGTAGACCATGACTAGATAAGCCACTTTGCATACTAAGTTTCTTCATTTTTTTTCTACGCTGTCTTTTGAAAAGGGCTAAACTTTTTTTATCGATTTTATTCAAATGTGTTTAATAAGAAAATAATTACTATAAAAAAGTGTTGTATGGGTAATTATCACAAAAAAAATCAAGCTTTAATAAAAAACAATATTGAAAAAAATCCGAAATGAGCCCTTCACTGAATAATATCACTTTTAAAAATTCAAAGTCGATTTAAAAAAACACCATTTTTGATTGCGATGAAATTTTGTCTCTAGATAGGTATTTATGTTCCCTACCAACCGTTCATACAACATAAAATGGGCACTTTTAAGGAAACAAAGTTATTTTCACAAAAACTTTTTCATGTCCCATTGATTTTATTTTTCAGTGTATTTTGTTATGAAAAATTAAACCAGTGAAGGAGATTTTGTCCTATTTGTTCAATCATTTGGAAGGGTTTAATTTTTGATCGCAATATTTATTGAATTTCACTTGTTTGTTTCATTTAATCATCAAAAGACAAAGATTAGTCGAGATATTTTCGGTATTTTAAAATAAATAGTCTATTTTCTTGTACAAAGCTGATCAATAAAGTGCTGATTAACACTATAAAATATAATCACAATAGCAAATATAAAAATTGTTTGAATATAAGGAGTTTAATAAACTTTTTTTTATAACCCGAGGTAGTTTTAAAGAAATTATAATAATTTTAGAACCTTAACAAAATTTCGAAATAATTTACCAATTATGAAAAATTTCAAAGAAATTTGTAACGAAAACTGAGAACATCCCAAATTTGTAGGATTAGAAAGTATTACTGGATATGTTGAATGAATTGCGGAACATGAAATTTAAACTAAAAATGCTAGTAAAATGCCGATGAACTTCAGAACAGTCCTGAAGGGCTTCGAAAAATTATGATTAACAGTCAATACCATTTGCCGTTAAATGATTTTCAAACCTTTGTTACACACAAGCTATGATCCTGTGAAGCCTGTTTAGATCATGTTCGATACAGCTGCAATGCAAAATATTATTTTGTTTTGCTAAATGAAGGACCAAACGAAAGAAACTCTCAAAAATGGATCTAATTCTCCAATCCATACTTTCACAAAAAGCACCTTTACCCTGTTTGTAATGTTTGAAGGATGCAACCTCCACTCCAATCGGCCACACGGTGCCAAAGGTCAACGGAGATCTTTATAAAAGGAGGACGTACACTTGGTTAACCGATACAACCGAGCCAGCGGACACTGCTGTGATGATTATGCGACCACACACTGCCAACCACAGACTATGAGCATAAAATAGCAATTTGATGCACTTTCGGTCCATTTCACCACCGCAATACCACATGCGCAAATAGAGCCGCCTACCGATGTGGATGGTGTAAACCATCGAGCCAGCACTATTGAAAGTTACCGCGCTTTGAGAAATGGGAATATTATTACCCATCATCATTATCGGTTACCATGTAGGATTGGAGTGCATATTGTGTGTTGCAACTAGCAACGGCAGTCATAATGGTGTTACAATCGAACAGCGCGTTCCCCGGAACGGGTACGGGGGGTTATGGCTTCATTGTCACAGTTACATGCTACAGAGATGACCATGGCCATTTGGTGGTCTGCAGATGACTATTTCATGACTTCATTATGGTAATGGATGGATCAGTACTGCAGTGAGGGGAATGCAATCAACTTAATGCGGTGCCGAAATAGCTCAGTTGGGAGAGCGTTAGACTGAAGATCTAAAGGTCCCCGGTTCAATCCCGGGTTTCGGCAAGGAGTATTTTATTGTGTAAAGGATAGAACGGTCAAAAATTGGTCAAACATGATTATTATAAGTGCACACTGATATATTTATTGTTTAAAATGATCAATCTTTATTTCATATTAAAGTTCATTGTCCACAAAACACAGGAAAATTATTTGATTAGGATTCCGATTTTCCAAATGCGACCTGTCAGGCGTGACGTTTCACACCTTCCATCATCCATTCTGTACCACTCTTATATCCACCTTAGTTGATGCTGAACGCCAATTTGCCTAGAACTGTTTTCACTTCCAACTGTTTTTTTAGTTCTTTTGAGGTTTCTCTTTACAATAGCTCATTACTTTCCAATTCGGCGCAGTTCCGGCAAGTTTGGAAGGTTTTTCTCCTTGGGTATGATTTGCAAACTATTGGTGGTATACCTGAGCCATTTTTTCGTAGTGGCAAGAAGTGAGGTCTGGCCAAAACAGCACGGAACAAATTTGTTTTTTCAAGAAAAGCAATAAGCGTTTTTGCAAGCATTCCTTTACATAAATACTTTGGTCGACAGTGCTTGTTGACACGAAACTTTAGCTTTTCAGCCCATATTTAGGTGCGAATCGCCTGCCAAACCAAGCATTTTTCATCGTCCATTACGATGCAATCAAACTTGGTCAACAAACTCGTGTATATTAGATGGGAAGGTTAGGATTGCGTTCAAAAATGCTGCCCACTATTCTTCCGGTCGCTGCGGCTTCCTGGTTTCGGTTTTCTCCTGATCATGGCTTCCTGGCAGTCGTCAGATGTTTTCCAAACACTTTTATAATATTCGTCACGGTTGATATAAAGTGATTTTGCCAAGCCAGGGTTAGAATAATTTTAATTTTGCTTATGTGCGTGCCAAATTTTGATACACTGCTCTTCTTGCTTTGATGCCATTTTGACAACTGAATAGAAAATGGCAAAAACAAAAAAAGGTCAACATTTCGTAGGTATACACCTACAAATTGAGGGGTGTTCAAATTTTTCAAATGCACGATTGAAAAAACAACGACATATTTGAGTCGAACAAGTTTTGACCGCTCCACCCTTTAATTGCTTTAGAAGAGGAAATTCATTGGTTTTTCAATACAGTTTATCTGATAGTAGGCTGCACGTGAGCAGCTTCTTCCAAACAGATGATAGGTAAGTAGTGGGCTAGCAACCTCCTAGAGTGTTTAAGGTAGTGACTTCTTACCCTCATCGCAGATTCAAGTAACTGCAGATTGGTGGAATTTGAGCGCAGTTGATGAGTGACCTAACTAACTGCAAAATGCAAAGATGGTATAAGCACCAACGTTATTTACATTACTAGTGGAATTTAACATGAATTGCTTTTAGGAGTTAACGCTGTACGCTCATGGTTTAACCGCTAACCCGGTTTAAGGAATTGATCTTGACATCTGGGACATTTGGGTGC
>JASCZW010010303.1:0-37388 GCA_034211315.2 Aedes japonicus
GCGCCTAGGAAATCAGTTAATTGAAAGATGCAATAAATTTAGAGACTTAGGAGTGATTCTGATTCTAAACTGACCTTTGTAGATCATTTAATGCAACAATTCTCCAAGCAAATAATATGTTAGATTCACCGTGCTGTTCAGTTATCATTTTCTGATCCATATACTATCAAAACACTTGCAACGTACGTAAGATCCATTCTCGAATATTGCTCTGATGTTTGGGCTCCATACCAAGAAACATACATTAGTCGTATTGAATCTGTACAGAAACAATTTTGAGTATTTTGCTCTTAGAAAAAAAGGGAATTCATTTCCTATTCCCTCGTATGAGTCTCGTTGCATGTTAATTGATATTGAATCACTGAAGAAAAAACGAAAAGGTGAGATATGTCAGTGACATATCTGCAAAGTCGACGTAGGACTGCTTGTTGATGTGGAGGAATTGTAATAGAATAAATAAATATCTACTATATTTTGTTCAGTCTAAAGACTCATCAAACCATCTGTCATTAGTTTTAGTTTTCCACGAAAATTAATATAGTCAACTCTTTATAACTTCTTGAAGTGGCCCTTAAAAGGGCCATTTGGTATTCAGTTATTCGCTGTTCCTGGAGTGATCCGAGTAGAACCGGTAATTGTCGAGTATAAGATGATGATTTGGTAGACAGTCGAATGGGTGGTCGTTGTTATTGGTTCTGTTCCATGGAAGAAAAGCATATAATATTAGTCTTTAGGTGTTTTAGGAGCGTTAATACTGTGTATGAAAATCTTGAATTCAACTCTTTAGAACTTCTTAAGTGGCCCTGAAAAGGGCCGTTTGGTATTTTGTCGTTTGTTGTTTATGGTCCGAGTAGTACAGACAATGGTCCAGTGCTAGGTGATGGTTGGTTGTCGAATGGGTAGATGTTGTCATTCCAGTTCATGTTCCACAATATCTGCTACCTGTCGATTTAATGGTTCGGGTGCTTCGAATGCGAGTACAGACAACATAGGTCTTTGATACGAAAAATATGAACAATAACGTCTCGCACTCTACGCCGATATTTTTAACAAACGTTAAGATCTGTACAAGAAACCACCAAGTGTGGTTGCTTATTACGAAGGCTCACAAAGTAAATTTTGAAATGTGCCCGACAAAATCTAGAAAATCTATGTTTTCACGTTTGGAAAACGTCAATGTTAAAGTCTCCGAGCCAACACAACTGGCGCATTCTTGCGCAGCACACGTGAACAACTTCTGCGAATCAAGAAATCAATCCAAATTTCTGGCAGTTGTTCCCAGAAATGTACACCACAACAAACAGAACTCAGTGCGTCCATTACCGAGATATTAGCTGCAACAAATGTCCCGACGTTATCGACAATGCCGTTGAACATTCCGCCATGATGTTCACTGAGCTGTTGGACTTTTTGGGCAGCAGCCATAGTGGTGGCACCTGTCCCGCTGGTATATTGCCACACCACCTGCTCTCAAGCTGCAGCGTTTGAACCGGAACGATGCAGTGGTAGCCTTCCAATATCGACTAAGGGAGTTCATTGTTCTGCACAAGTCTCACCGTCAGTGCGAGGAACCCCACGCTTGTCAAAATCCGATCCGAGTGGCGATATCCATCACGTGAAGCGAATCCAAACTTTGAACATTGATGCTCATCAACGTGGTGGCAGAACCCTTGCATTTCCACAAAAACTTGGCATAGTTGATCCCGGCGTTTGTAATCGATGGTTTTGTCGACCGGCGAACAGTTAACGCACAGGCACCGACCACCGGAACTGTATCCGCCAGATGCACTCATTGCCACTCAATCCCTATACTCAGCCGAGCGTCTGGAGATGGGAGTCCAACCCTGCTCACGGATTCCAGGTCTGGCGAGAACGCAGGTGATCTGCTTTGGTCCTAGACGGGCGGCACTCAGATCGCTCTGCATCCTCGAGGTGTAAACCGCAACTTTACGATCTGCTGCCAGGAACTCGTATTCGTCCTGCTGGAGGTATTTCCAGGCACGCTGATTCACTGCCACCATCCTCGAGATTGGCATTGTCATTACTCGGTGAGCCGTCCAGTGCAGTTGCTTCAGACAGCGAAGCTTATTTTTTAGGGATAATGTAGATCCCTGCTCGATCACTGGTAAAAGGCGGGCGATAGATATGTCGGGAACTGCAGATCGGGCTTTGTCAGCCTGGTCCCTGAATACCAGGCTTGCTGTCTAGAGTGGCAGCTCGGGACATGGCCTGGAGATTTGACAGGAATGGGAATCAGGCTGATCTGGTTTATGCCGCGTTGCTGCTAAATTGCTGGGTACTCGAGAGCATGCGCATGAGCATGCGGTCCGGATGCAGCTGCTGCGGCCAAAGCTGCGGTGCTGCCACGACCGAACTGGGCACCGCTGTACTGATAGGTGCTATGGCAATCGGCAGCTGCTGCTGGCAAGTTAGAGCCGTCCAGGGCCACAGTGGGGTACTACCTAGCCGAGTGCTGCCTTAGCGGGATATTGCGGACCTGCAACTATACTCCCACGCGGGAGATCTGGCGGAGATCTCCATGACTGCTGGAAGACCGCAGGCATTAGTTCTACTCGCTGATCTCGGTGTCTGCTCCTGTCTGTGTGCTGATTGGTTAATAATCGCTCCACGTATCACGATGATGTGGAAGATTGTGGCGCTTGGAGTCGGTAAGCACCAAGCCTTCATGTCCCGGCTCATTTCTTCGACTGGCGTTTCGATATCGAGACACGGGCCACAGTTCGGATGTATATATCGATAATCAGACTATGTATCCGCCTGCAGGATGATAGTATCACACCTGATATATATGTATGTATGGACATGTATGAGGCCATACACATATGTAACCGTACTGCATCATCCAGAATAGGATATTGAGCTCGCCAGCAGATGTTTAGAGCCGAATGGTGAAAATTATTATTAGAAGAGTTTGAAATCAGTAAAGATATTAGCTTCAAATGTCTGTACACGACAGCTAGAATATCATGAGAATTTAATGTTATTTCTTCTATATTCTGTTTCTTCCAACAATAAATTGTGTTAATATGTTGCCAATTCAAGAGCATTAATAAACAAACTCTTTAATTTGGCAGATGGTTTTGTTCGCCCTGGAAAAGGGCGGGTTGCTCGGATCAATGGTCGGGGGAACGCGATCGAAATTTGTATGTATGGCCTGAATATATGACAGGAATCCACTGTATGTACTGTCATCGTCAGCTGCTTTTTAAGTCACGACCACTTGGTTTAGGGGGATGGATGTGGGTCGAGACGTCATTCGTGTCTTGCCTCATGTCCAATAATTATTCTTTGAACGCTCATTTATACCGGGTTGGGCTGAGCGACAGCAATCTCTGTGAGTGTGGACAAGGATATCAGGACGCAGATCACGTTATTTGGTCTTGCGCTGAACATCGTGGAGTCAGATCAGGGCTCTATGATTCCCTTCCGGCTCGAGGTAGACAACCCAATGTGCCAATTCGTGATATTTTTTTCTGTACGTGTTTGGGAGTACATGAAACTCATATATGTGTTTTTGACTAACATTAGCTCTAGATTGTAGTTAGTTTAACCTGTATGTTTAGTTTAAGTTTTTTTTCTGTGTTTTTTTTTTCTTTTTCAAAAAATGTTCAAGTCAAAAGAAAACCATAAGTTGTATAGTTATAAGTGTTTCAATAATTTAGAATTTAAATTTAATGTGTTATGTGAACCATACTTTAAATTTCCACCCTCTTTCCCATCCGTAATTTGTAATTCCTATCAACCTCGAGACGGCCGCGCTTAATCGGTTTTATCCCCTAACTTTAGTTTTAAGATAAATGATGTATAAAAAACATGAAAATTTGGCTCTGTAAAGCTGATTCGATTGAGCCTGTACAAATAAGTGCTTAATTAAAAAAAGTCACGACAGGCTGGGAACTGCTGGCTACCAACCACCAGCTGCTGCTGCCACGACCAGGTGGGCATTACTTCTACCAATGCTGGGCATTGCTGGGTACCAGTGATGCAGCACCGGAGATCCGCGCAGCTCCAATGCTGCCGAACGAATGAGGCATTTGTTCGGAAATGTGTCTTTTATCATGGCATCGGGTATCATTGCATGAACAAAAGGGGGTATCAACTAAAGCAATGAATCAAATTCATTAAAAGGAGGGGCATCTGATGTTTCGCCAAACACTAGCGTGAAACAGAATCTACCTCTCGAGAACAAAGAATAAGAAGAAGAAGACGATGGGAGGCGTCTCTTGCTTAGATTTGAAAACTGTGCTAGGAAATTTGGTTAATTTACTCTGCGAATCGAAATTATAAGACATCACCTTACATTTACGTTATTTTTAATAAGTTAATGTTAAAAATCAATTAACTTGATTACTAAAACTGATACGTAGAATTATTTCCAATCGATGAGTGCAAACGATATGAAAATCGTTTATGCAATGACTTAGTTATTATCGCTCAAAATATCCAAAACGACCCGTAACGCGGTCGATTTCAGAAATTTTAGAACGGCGCCCCAGTATAGAAATGAAAGACGTAGTCCTACGTCAAAACGAGAAATTGCTATGATCTGTTTTGTTAAAAATGTAGCGTATAAATTCGGCAAACCTTTTAGAAAGTTTGAACTTTTATGCACCATCACGCATTTTAAGAATCAGACATTTATTTCATGTAAAGCCTCAGAGAACAATTTATGCTAGCAATAGACCAATGAACAGAATGACTTTTTTTTATTTACGACACTTTACACCTGGGTGCATTCGTGTCGGTAAACAGAATGATGAACATGTATAATGAATATTGTGAAATAATCGATTTTACTATGCTTAAAGCGGCAATAATCAAAAATTTGACTGCAAGAGTTGTACCCGATAGATACTAACTTTATATAACAAATCTATATATAAAAATGAAATGCTGTCCGTTCGCATTTGGCATAACTCACGAACGACTCGAAGGATTTATTTGATTTCTTTTTTTATTTGCTTGTCTTGGTTCCCAAATATAGGTTTATAAAGTGAAGAAAAATTAAGGAAATGTTACTTGAAATGAGAAAAATCAAAATCAAATTGTAATTTTGTTTGGGAATATCATAATATTGGACAGCAAGACCATCTTCGATTTGTAAGGACAAACCCAGAAACTATTATAATGGCTTCGCAACTAACTAAAACAAAGAACGAGAGAGAGGAAAGAATCACTGATTGTTACTTAGGACCTTTTGAGAAGATGTACAAAAAATGATAATACACTAGAGTCACTTATTTCGGAAGTTTTCACGGGGTTGTCGGAATTTTTTGACGCGGTTTTCGTCATTCAAACGAGTAGATAACGTTCGCTTATATTTGATCAAAAACGTTGCTCTTCAAACCTAACTTTTCTCGCTTAAAGCTTGTAAATTACGGTTTTAACGTAGACTAGAATTTACTCGATTTTTTAAAGTTGTTTTTTTTTCATCGCAGACTCACTCCTGTGTAAAAGTAACTTCAGTGTGATACGATTGCGCGTGTAGATGCACGTATAAACCAGAACGTTTCGTATTGCGACACCTGCAGCGAGATGTACCTAGATCAACAATAGAATAGGTTCATCAACATTTGCAAATCAAATATCTTTTTCTCTTAAGCCATAAGCCACGCAAATCAAATCAATGTAGGAAAGTTTTCACATGATGATGCTATAGGATTGCGTGTGTAGCCTATGGCTTATGAGAAAGTGATCAAAAGTATACATATGTTTACAAATGTTGATTAACCCTATTCTATTGTTGGTCAAGAATTGGAATGAAGGTCAATGAAAGTGAAGGTATTAGTTTATGTCTTTTTTAAAAGGAACTGACAGATGTGTAATTACGTTTTTGTTGCTAATAGTATCGTTCGCTGTGTGATAAATAGTGTATCAGGAAGTGAAATCGACGATATTACTAGAATTTAAAAAAGACAAATTAAGTTTCGATTTCAGTTAATTGCAATTAGTATTGTTGTACAATGCCTGCAACCAGACAGAATAATAT
Organism: Aedes japonicus; assembly: GCA_034211315.2. NCBI lineage: Eukaryota > Metazoa > Arthropoda > Insecta > Diptera > Culicidae > Aedes > Aedes japonicus. Next base: position 6,011 of record JASCZW010010303.1, read on the forward strand.
CGGTCGGCTGCTAGCTCAATAAACTCGAATGAGACAAAGCGACGATCAGCGTGCAACCCAAACTGAATTGGATCGACAACGGATTTCACGGCCTGAATAATGTTGAGTGAAGAAGAAAGAGCAGCTCAAAAATACAAGCGATGGAGTTAGAAAGAAGCGTAATCGGTATGTGTATCATAAAGATCTGGCAACAATCGTGCCTAACATAACCTTATAATACAATTACGAAGGCAAGCCTACATTCCACAAAATCTTGAAGACAATGCGAATTTTTCAGTCGCCAACTGGATCAATGTGGGGAGTGTAGTTTGTTATCGTTGCAATACATTGAAGTTCCTCAGATGAAACACCTGCATTCTGCGCTCATATGGCAAGTCAGGATCAGGAAGTGGTTCTAAACGTTGCCTGCAGAACATCCAGGGTCATAATGGCTGTTTTGAGAAAGCGCACTTCTTTTTGGCGCAACTCACATAATAATATTTAAAAGTATTCTTGGACGATCGAACCTTAAGGATTCAAAAGTTTTAAAAATTAGTAAATGATTGTAAATTGCGAAAGCGTCTACTTTTCGGGTCAAATTTACTATAAAGCGAATTCAATTTTGCCGCCGACTGGACGCAGGGACTATCAATTCCCACACAGGAGATTATTTCAAGGGAGACAACCAGCAACAATTATTCCACCATGAAGCGGGACGTTTGTACAGCAAGCGTGACAACGCTTCCGCGAGCCCAATGGATTGATTCGAATGTTCAAGACTGCTCTCAGATCGAATGCTAAAGGATTCGAGCTAATATCATAGGACTAACGCTCTGAGATCAGCAGGTCCCGAACAAACACGATTTTTGGCTTGGCTCAGTCAGTACGTCAGCACATCGGTCCCAAGCTCGGTCCCAACATAAAGCGTCCCAAGCTAGCCAGCCTTGCCCTCATTAATAAACTCACACGAACACAATTCTCAAATATATATCCGTCAAAATGACGCAGCAAATCAAAACAAAGGCGCAAATATGAACAGCAAGGTGGTGACTTCAAGGTGTAACCCTCAGACCAAGGGGTTCTCCAACAGTGAACCAATTTCAAATCGCAAGATTGCATATGTGATTGTACTAACGTTACCTTCTTCTGAATTTTTCAATAAGTAGTTTGATTGTATAGCAGGTCAACGTCTGCCGGGTCAGCTAGATATAAATGAATAAATGTAAATGCATATGCCAGTCTACAATGATGATTGACGAAATAAATAAATAAATAAATAAACTCACAACATGAATAAGTGGACTATCGGAGAGCCGTCAATAAACTCCTACAGCGATTGCGAGTTGATGAAAATGCTGTGCAGTAAAGCCCCTTGCGCTTGTACTAACGTTCCTACGGAGATTATTAAAAGTAATTCTGCAGAATCCGCTTTGCATGATTCTAGTCAAAGTGATGGATGCGAGGAAAATATAGCAAAGTCATGTGTGAAGATAAGCATCTGACGACAATGAAATCACACGATTTACCCCCAGAAGATAGCGGCAGACTAACGGACAAGAAATGCAAAAAAAGTCCAAAACAAATCATCACAAGGAGGGAAAAGAGGAAAATTCGTTTACGCTCGGCTCCAAGAAGCAACTCAGCACTTCGTTTCCATCTATTGCGTCTCCTCCGACCAATGATTAACTGATGACTGGCAAATTTTCATTTCCACACTCACAACCAAATAAAGCCACCGTTAGGTCTTAAACTGACCCATGAAGCACCTGCAGCAACCTAATGAATCGGGTTTTCACTAAAATTCACATGACAATATGCGATTTATATCCTCCCTTAGCTCAGTCGGTAAAGGCGCAGCTACAAAGCTACTCCATGCTGGAGGTGGCTGGGTTCGATTCCCGGTCTGGTCTAGGAATCTCTTTTTCGTTGAGCAAAAACTTCTCGACTCTCTGGGCATAAAGCGTATGATTGTATGCGCCGCACCCTGCTACTACTATGCAAAAATGGTAACCGGCATCAAAAAGCTCTCAATTAATAACTGTGGAAGTGCATTTTAGAACACTGAGTGTAGAGCAAGCAATGAACTAATTGTGAAAGCAATAAGCTTGAAATGCTAAAGAAGAAGTACAATATGCGATTTCTTTAAACTCCTGTAATCATCCATCTGACCTAGTTCATATATAAAAATATGCTTGCACTTGAAAAAGTTACACAATCTGTATTGTTATCAAAACTGAAAGCATATTGACGTTTTGAATAACTGAAATAAAACAACAGTCTGTTTGAAACTTCTGTTTGATAAGATAACCTTTTTGAAATACTGGAATGAAAAATGAGGAAATCTGTTCAAATGATCAGGCCCCTTGGATTTTTCTCAACAATGGCTACCAGCTTCTTGTCCATTTGTGGGGAGCATACTTTTCGATTTGCTCCACTTCCAACCTGCCGATCTACAATCAACCGATAAATTCGAATTTTGCTGCCGTTCGTACTAAATGCATTTGCGTACTTCCACTTGATTCGACGGAATGTAACAAGAATGTAAACACGTTTCAGCGATCCAGCAAAATGATTCAAAATCTACACTGAAAAAAAGTGTCCGGAATTTAACGCGTACAGGCTTTATGCAGCTTATTAAATCTTAAGAGGCAATATAAAAAGTATTATCTTGATTGATAGAATCTTTTACTACACAGAAAATATATATGTTAAAATTACATATGACTTAATCTGAAATTTCTATGTAAATATATCGATATAACACCAAAAAAAAGGTTTTTTTACAAAGAAGTTGCGTGTTAATAAGAAGGGCGGCGCCTTCTCCTTTCTTCTTAAGGGGTGTTCCGATCAAAATTTGGTCTGAACAGTAGCAATGTGTGAGTCTATCATAGTGTTTTTATTAATGATGTGCCAAATTCTTTTCTTTTTCAAGTTCAGTTAATGCAAGCGGAAATGGTCGAGCTAAGCATTCAGCTGTTTGCTTTACCGAATGCGAATTGCCGGATATTTCGTATAACACGTGCCATACAATTGTGTACAGTCTCCTTGCACACTTTATTCGCCGCAGAACGCCAGTTTGCCTTGAACTGTGTCTCGCTCACAACAGTTTTTTGAGTCTTTTTAACGTTCCGCTTGACGATGGCCCAACATTGTTCGATTGGGCGGAGATCTGGCGTGGTGGGAGGGTTCTTGTCCTTGGGTACCACTTGAACGTTGTTGGCAGCATACCACTCCATGGCCTTTTTTCCGTAATGGCAAGATGAAAATCCGGCCAAAATAGAACGGAACCATTGTGTCGCTTCAAGAAAGGCAGTAGACATTTTTGTAGGCACAAGCTCAGATAAATTTCCTGGTTGACGGTTCCGGTCGTAATGTAAACGTTGCTCTTCAAGCCACAGGTACAGATGGCCTGCCACATCTGATATTGCTTCGCGAACTTTGACAGTTTAATGTGCTTGAAAATATCTGCCACCTTTCCGATAAACAATCTCGGACGGAGAGGTTGGGGCTCCGCTCGAAACAGCGGGCAACTCTTTTTGTCGTCGCTGTGGCCTCCGATGTGGTGAACACTTGTTATACGATGGTAACAGTTGATTTAGCCAAATTCAATAATTTCACCAACTTAGCGCGAGAGTAGTTTGGTCTTTCGCACATGCAAAATTTAATCCGTTGTTTCTCTTGCTTCGACGACATTTTGATAACTGCATAATGACTAGGCGTAATCTCAAAAATCGAAATAGAGAAGCGATGTTGCTATGCGATACATCTTCAAATGAGGGTGTGCAACATTTCTGAATGCACGATCAAAGGAAATGCGTCAAATTTAAGTCGACCAAATTTTTATCTTAACACCCTTTACGTGTAATTTTCAATTTGATACTTCGTAAACAGTGACAATCTTTTAACTTGAATTCAAATTTGCAATCGATAACAGATAAGTAGACCAAACGCTTTAATATTTGCGTCTTGAATGCTTGAAATTTACATGATATCATCACAATATAATACCGGCGCTTAGTTTGTCAAGTCAGAATGAAAAATGTCACCGCCATATTATGTACGTGCACTTAGGGGAGTGAAATATAAACAATTGTGAAAAACATTTTCGAAAAGATCGAATAAATTGTGTGTGACTGTGAAAACCGTAGTAAGTGGGTGTAGGATTTTGCAAATTCACCGGAGGCAGCATTATTTAAAGTGCAAAGCTCAAATCTGCTAAAAAAACATATAACCGCTGCACCTAGATATAATCAGCTTGAAAACGGTTTTAAAACGCCAATAAATAGAAGATTTTTAAAACTAAAACAACTTATTCCATTTATTTTTGAATGAAAGAAATCTTCTGCTGAACGCTCGGTAGTCTGTTCGGTTCAAATTGAAACAACCGAGTTCTCGTTAGATTTTTACTTTCTAGCAATCTTTCAAATTTTCCGAAAAACTCGGTTGACATAAATAAATCCCATCAGCAAAAATAAACAAAATTTCAGGGGGAAGCTTTTACTCAAATCAATCGAATCTTTTTTACAACAATAAGTGTATCCATGAAGTATACAAAAATATTTTTTTCAGTGCGTGAGAGTGCGTTGAAAAAGTCGTTGTATTTTGCTTGTGACAGCTCTCCTGGTCGCAGTTTAGATCTGAAACCTGCTAACCCAAAAAAAATAACACTAAATTACTACATTCACATTTAGTAGATGATTTGAAAAAAAAAGAAAAGAAAATTGCAAAAAGTCCACATTTTTCCAAATTTAATAATCATATATTACAATAATTTTTAATTCATCTATAAGGTAATACTATAATAATGAAATCCTATAAGTTTCAGCTTATTCGAATAATTTGTTTTCGAGTTATCACCGGCATAAATTTTGAAAAATGCTGTTTTGAGAAAAACGCGTTGAATGTTTAAATTATCGAAAAGGCGTCTTTTTATACTTGCTGCGCGCGAAAAAGACGTCTTCGAAAAACGATGAAAGAAACACTTGGAGCTCGAATTTCGAAAAAGGGTTTGAGGAGCGTACTCTACGGGAAATTTACTAATTTTTTATGCAATAAAAACAATTTTTTTTCGTCATTCTAACTGTATTTCCCCCCTTATGGTTGGGATTGTCACCCGACTATAAGGGTATACTGCTCTAAAGAATTTGCATTTAGGAAATGATGAATAAAGGGTGATACGGTCAAAATTTGGTCAAGGGAAAACGCGTGTAAATCGGTGAAATCGTATATTTAAAAAATCAAATTAAATTTCTTTTTCAAGTTCAATTAGTATAAAATTCAGGAAAAATATTCAGTTAGGCTTCCGCTTTCCAAATCCGAATTGCCGGGCCTTACGCTTGACCCTGCCATCAGATTTTGTACAGCCACCTTGTCCACCTTCTTCGCCGCAGAAAGCCAGTTTGCCTTGAACTGCTGCTCGTCCTTAGCAGTTTTTGGTCTTCTTTAGGTTCCGCTTGACAATAGCCCAGTATTTCTCAATTGGGCGGAGCTCTGGCGTGTTGGGAGGGTTCTTGTCGCCAGGAACCACCTGCACGTTGTTGGCGGCGTACCACTCATGGCCTTTTACCGTAATGGCAAGATGCCAAATCCGGCCAAAACAGTACGGAACAACCGTGTTTCTTCAGGAAAGGCAGCAGACGTTTATTCAAACACTCTTTCACGTAAATTTCTTGGTTGACAGTCCCGGAAGCTATGAAAATGCTGCTTTCAAGCCACAGGTACAGATGGCTTGCCAAACCAGATATTTCTTTGCGAACTTTGACAGTTTCGTTGGCTTGAAAATATCTGCTACCTTTCCCCTTCCTTTTGCCGTATAAAACTCCTGTCCCGGAAGCTGCTTGTAGTCGGCTTTGACGTAGGTTTCGTCGTCCATTACCACGCAGTCAAACTTCGTCAGCATCGTCGTGTACAGCCTCCGGGATCGCGCTTGGCCGTCGTATTTTGTTTATCATCGCGATTTGGAGTCACTACCTTCTTGTAAGTCGATGAGTCCGGCTCGTTTTTGGCTCGATGCACGGTTGTAGACGATACACCCAGCTTATTTGCGGCATCTCGGAGAGATAGGTTAGGGTTTCGCTTGAAACTACCGGCAACTCTCTTTGTCGTCTCAGCGGCTTCCGGTTTTCGATTTCCCCCGATCCAGACTTCCTGGCTGTCGACAAACGTTCCCCAAACACTTTAATTACATTTGTAACGGTTGATTTGGCAACTTTTAGCGATTTTGCCAACTTTGCGTGCGAGTAGCTCGGATTTTCGCGATGCGCGAGCAAAATTTTGATACGCTGCTCTTCTTGCTTGGACGGCATTTTGACAACTGAAGAGTGAATTCCAAAATCAAAATAGGAGCAACATTCTACACACACACCTTCAAAATGAGGGTGTTCAGGCTTTTAGCCGCAAAATTGAAAGAAATACGTCAAGTTGAGATTGACCAAATTTTGACTGCATCGCCCTTTATCTGGTCTGCAAGGTCCAACAGATAGGAAGAAGTTGTTTTGTGTATATACCTACTTCTATGCATCAACTTATTGAACAGTTTAATTTATTTTCTAAATGAATAGTATCAAAATAATGAAAATCAAGGCTATTGAACATCTGACGCGCACAGATAAAAAGAAACACCGAGTTCTTCTGCGTTATCGACGATGCATAAAGGAATGCAGATTGGCAGTAAGATAATGGGATATTTCATGGAAATCTAAGCCAGAGAACGGCTTGAATCAAGCCTGTTGGGGAGAAAGATTGCAAACAACATCGTTGTTTTCGCTCCTTTGGCTTAGAATTACACGAGGGGAAATTTTCCGCGCTTATTAAAATTAATTATTTTATTCTGTGCGGTCTAAGCTTTGGCAAATGTTATTTTCTTTGTCTTCAGCGATAAGCTGTCAAAAGAATAAAACCCAGACGGGCAGTGTATCCATTTCGCTCTGGCTTCACCCTACAGCGTGAAACGGGCAAGACTGAAAAAGGTGACACCTGTTGTGAGTTACACCGTAATAGAGAGTGAATTTGTTTCATCCAAGTACCTCGCAATTTTTACGGGTTTGTATCGATCCGTGATACATTCATAAAATTAGCACAACCGGAATTCGAATCACGATGGCTTAAAGTTTCCTTCCACGATGCTGTAGCCCTTGGCAACGACCAAAAACACGTGTGCGTTGCTCCCCGCCGCGTTTTATAGCGTTTAAATTCGCGAGAGTGGCGGGCAAAAATTCCATCACAGTAATTCCGCGCATCGCCGCTAACTGCAGAGCAGCGGCGACTGGAGAATGAGTGCCAATTTGGCTAGAACCACATCATCTTGCGCTCGCTGAGCGAATTCGAGTCCGCTCTTTCCGGAAATGAGACCGGCGCCGCGGTCTGCCAGGGCACGCTTTCGCGAGACCGGCTTTATGACAACAATCCAGAATCGCACATGGGAGTATCTCCCTGAGGTGATACCAATAATTGCGATTGTGGTCGTCGTTCTCTCGCAAGTCTCTGCTCGTCGTCGTCGTCGTCGTCGTCGTGTCGCGAAGCATACGCGCATATATAATTCCAGCGAGTGTTGGCCAGGGCTTCTCAGTTTCGATCGTGTTGCTCCGCGGGTTGTTTGTTCGTTCGTTAGGTGGGTTTGTTTTCCCTTGTGATTTTGGCGAGTGGTTTGTCGATTTTTTTGTGGGTCAATTTTGGATCGCGATCATTTTTATTGGATTGTAATCAACGTGATTACCGATCATCACACTGGTGTAGCTCGTGCGGTTGCTTGGTGGGGTGTGTTGTAATTTGCATTTTGAGAGGGCTATCCGGTATAAGGTTGGCCTCTGGTACGCGAAGACTGAACAGAAGTCTTTCGCTCAGGTGTCGGTAAAGAAGTGTCGTGCGCTGGGAAGGTACATAATCGTTTGTGTCGGGCACCATGTAGGCAATAAGTGCGGTGTACATTTGCAGCTCTGATTGAGAATCGATGTTTTCTCTGGTTGAAGAATTGTTTGCACAACGTGCGCCGTTGGTTGGAAAGTGAACCTTAGCGATAATTTATGTGCATAGATTGTAAAGCAGATGGGACAAGCGGCGTGGCACTGTTCGGCGTCGTTGGAGTGTGTCGCCGTACAAAAGTTCCATTAATAGGTGTAATTATTTGTTTGCCATTCATCGGTTCAGCGAAACGTGGAAAAATTAGTACATTTCATAGAAACCGATTGACCTATCTTCAAATGATACGATTTTTTTTCTCGTTTTTCACTGACCGACGAACAGCGCAGGGAGATGTAAACTAAAATTAAACCGATTATGGCAGCGTGAACATAAATGAAGTGAAACATTTGGCGCAACTGGAAGCATAGAATACCTCACTCGAGCGATTCTTGAGGCTTCGAGTGTCTCAGTAACTTAGCTTTTGTGTTATTTTTTTTTTCATTCCGTTTCGTTTGCATGTCCCATTTTTGTTATGATTTTGGTTGTTGTTTTCATTGCAGTGATTCATTTAGCTATACATACAGTGTTGTGTGTTTATTTGTGATTGCTTGAGGTGTTTGAACATAAAAACCGCTGACTCTGCTGCTGGAAGCAGGTGATCCTGATCTGTTGAGCTGTTATCTGGGAAACGCGATTAACATACACAGGTATGTGTTCTTGATTTATTTTTAGGCGGCTTATGAAAATATTGTACCTTTAGCCATTTATGGTGAATATATGATCTTACCCCATTGACTACTCGCGAATGTCGTTTTTCCGCTCTGTTTGCACATCGCTTCACCTAATAAAGGATTTTTAGCTTCGCAGTCATAATTTTTGCTGAGGCACGACAAAGTCGTAAATAGTGTTATTGAATGGAGCGAAACATGGGTGACTTGTTGGCTGGTTGGTTGACACGGTGATTTCCAGCCGGCAATAACATTCTGCCGACCAAATGTCACGTGCGGTGACGAACGACGGTAACGATCATCGCTCTATTTTTTGTTGTGCTCCACAGGGAATTGATGAGTGATGATAGGACATTGGATTGACACCGTGGTAGTTGGCATTTGAATTATAATCTACAATTTTATACGGAACTGAATTTATTCGAGAAGTGACGACAGGGCAGAGCATCCGGTATTGTGTTGCTAGGGGCTTGTTACTGTCACTATTCTCATGCATTTTGCGCCTTTTCATTAACTTGAAGTGGTTTATGGACTACATAAAAAATAAACGATAGATGAAGGATTGTAAGTTTTCTCTCTCGAATGTCTAAACGATGTCGATTATGATTTAAACTGTCCTTGGAAATCTTGGAATGAAACCTAGTTTGATGACATGTCATATTCTGCGGAATGCTTTAAATGATAGATATTTGGCAAAATTCATGGGATATTTCATTTTACTTTAAGCCAGATTGCACCGAAATCAGGGCTTGCTTTAGCTTGTAAAATAACGAGGGGAACTTAAACGCGTCTGTGAGAACTGCCATTATTGTCTGTGTTCTGATTCAATTTGGCTATGCACGAGTTTGATGTGATGTTTTCCAAAGATGTGCAGAGAACAATCGTTCAAATTATTTCAGTATTAGACATGGCTAATGGTTCACACTAGAGTCCCTATAAAGAGTCACGCCAAGGGGAACATGTAACACTTATTTCGATTAGTTCTAACCTTGCGTGCATGTATGATACAGATGGGCTGCTCAATAGGTAGCCCAGATGCACGGAAGAGAGTCCGTGCCCAGATCCGTGGACTGCAGTTATGAATTGTATGTATGTATGAATGTATGGTTGCAACCATCCCTTCATACACTTGGCTTGGAAGCAGCTCCACTTAATAGCAAGATCAAATTAAGCCACCGAATCCCCTTCCAACAATACGATCAAACAAATAGAATATCCCAATTTGCAATACTTATTAAGCTTTCTACAGGATGGCTTGTTAAGAAAGGCGCGTCAATCTCCCTGAAACTGTTGGAGTAGAATTCACGGCATCATAAACGAATCGGTAGGATAAAGAAAATGATGCTGTTTATTAACTCCTGGGATTGTTCATAAACCACGTAGACCGAAATTTGACACTTTCAAATCCCCCTCCCCCATCGTAGACTTTTGTAGACTTTGTCAAGTCCAATGATTTCGACAAAACGTGATTCTATCGCAAAATGCAGTCCACAATAAAAGCATATGCGGCTATTTTTGTTTTCACTTTAGATATCAAGTTCAGTTTATCTTCTTTGAAAGTTGAGCAAGCAAGTTGACGTCTTCCCAGACCTCTTAATGTATTTTATACTTTGTCCCACATGCGCTAAAACCATATACTAAATGTTTGTCAAATAGGAGCAAGTTAACTATTAAATATCATCTCATTCACGTATAAATAAAAACACTGAATGCCCTAGTAGCACACTTGTTGCAAATAAGTCAAAGTAACTGATTTGTGACTTAATTAAGTCACAATCAAGTTTCTGCAACCAATTATGACAGAGATGTGTTGCTTGGGTGGTTGACATCATAAACTTACTATTGTGTTGGTACCATGTATACGAGCTATCGTTGTTTTAAAAAACAAATATAGAAACACAACCAACACGGTTATCCCTTTTTTCCTCTCGAAAAGATAATAAGAGACAGTAATTTTAGCGTGTAGCATTTAACCCCGTTCAGATTGCAACCTACATTACGATCTTGATATCAAATGCCACGCAAATTATTTTTGGTGAAAACTAAAGGCTGTCAACGTTAATTTTGGACACTTTTATTTCTGTGTAGATTTTGAATTATTTTACGGATCGCTAAAACGATTCACTCATGTGACAGCTGAAACTCTCCACTTCATTTCGTGGTAACATCATGTTTACATTCTTGTTACATTCGGTAAAATGGTGTCGAATCAAGTGGACACGCATTTTTTACGAACGGCAGTGAAATACGAATTTTTCGGTACGCGATACTGCCAAGAAACTAAATTTCGCAAAAGTACCGTGTTATGTGTTTGCAAATCATTTGGCCAGCACTTGACTGTGGATCGGAAGGTTGGAAATGGAACAAATCGAAAATTATGCTCTCGACAAATGGACAAGAAGGTGGTAGCCATTATTGAGAAAAATCCCAGTCTTTCTGTGCGAAATGTGGCGGGGAAGTCAAAATCATTCGTACAAAAAGTGAAACAGGGGCAAGAAACAGAAGCCGTACAAAGTGAAAAAGGTGCCCAATCGTGATGACAAGCAAAATTTGACTGCAAAAAGTCGTGCTAAGGAGCTTTAACCAATCTTTTGCAAATATTTTCACGTATCACAATGGACGATGAAACATACGTACTCGTTGACTTTAAACAGCTTCAGGGTCTGGCTTTTTATACCGCAATGCAAAGGAACGCCGTTGCCAAGTATTTCCGGACAAAGAAGGTGTCCAAATTCCCGAAGAAGTATTTGATTTGACAGGCCATATGTAGTTGTGGTTGAAAATCTAAAAGTTTCGTCTCTACCAACACTATCGATTACGATGTGTACGAGAAAGAATGTCTGCAAAAGCGGTTGCTATTGTTTATCAGTAACCACGACTCTCCAGTTCTGTCACTATGTGAAATCCGTCCTGGAATGGTATAAGATACAAGAGAAATTAGAAGAAAAATTAGTAATCTCCATTTAATTCCAACTACCTTTGCTTATCTTCGACAGATACGCGTATTTCGTCTACAATGTGCAGACTTCTTCAGTGTCTCTCACTGTCTGACAGTAACTGACCAGTCGAGTTATTAGTATGAGACACTGTAGAAGTCTGCACATTGTAGACGAAATACGCGTATCTGTCGAAGATAAGCAAAGGTAGTTGGAATTAAATGGAAAATACTAATTTTTCTTCTAATTAATAGTTACAAGTATTCCACTTAACAGCTCAAACCCTCTAGGATTCAGGTAGAAGAGGTCAAATACGTGCCAAGAACAGCCAATCCACCAAACTGTCCAGAACTTCGCCCAATAGAGAAGTACTGGGCACTAGTTAAGCGGAAACTCTTCGAAACTAAGAAGAAAGCAAATGGCACCGATGATTTCAAGAGAAGATGGAGAATCGTCACGGCGGGCGTTTCCGAGGATACCGTACGGAACCTGATCGCGGGTATACCACAGGAAGTTCGAGAATTTTACAGAAAGAAGGATTAACATCTTAACCAACTATTTCTTATGTTAATATAAATCTATTATTGTGAAATAAACAATCGGTATTTTGAATAATGCGTAAATTTTGTTTTGCTGCTATTAATTTGGTATCCAAAATTTAACGTAGACAGTCTTTAGATGCATAGATGCTAATATGAAGATAGTCTATATCACGTAATATAGGTTGTAGTGTGAACGGGATGTTATGCTCCATTATTAAATTAGTTGCCATATTATACTGATTTGATGTATTGCTTCAATTTTTACAAAGTTCAGGGCTCGAAACTGTGTGCAGTGCACTTCTAAGCAAACTTCTGGAGCATGTTAGCAATTAGGCTCAATCCAGGACTAAGATAACCTAGACTCATAGACAATATAAATTAGACTTAGAACGCAACCAGTAAAATCCAAAATTTGAACGTTTATTCGCATCATTAATATGTTGAAAATAAGCATAATATGAATATAATTTCAAACATCAATGTCACTTCCCATGTAGCACACTACGACCTTTATTAGCTGTAGTGACTTGATTATGACTTAGCAAGTCATATTTCTATCTCAACCGAAAGGCAACAAGTGTGCTACTAGAGTTGGTTTTAAACATAGAATATGTTAGAAAGAAAGCAAGTTTATGTTTGCGGCCAAAATAAACTAATTTTATGTTTGGATTTACCTGGGATATGTTTGTTATGACGGTATTTTTCTCTGCGTGGAGGGTTCGAATATCCGTTTTGTAGAGAGAAAAAAATGTCTACGTAGACTTTTGGAATATCCCCCCCTCCCACATCGTAGACAAACGTAGACTTTTTCGAAACCCCCCCCCCCCTTAATTGTCTACGTGGTTTATGAACAGCCCCACACGACGATGCTGACGATGTTTGATTGCGTTGTACAGGACGATAAAACTTACGTCAAGGCAGACTTTAAACAGCTTCCTGGACAGGAACTTTATGCAGCAACCGGACGGATAAAGGTGGCAGATATGTTCAAGCACATGGAACTGTCAAAGTTCGCGAAGAAATATCTGGTTTGGCAGGCCATCTGTACCTGTGGCTTGAAGAGGGGGGAAGTAGCTTTCATCATCCAAAACGAAAAAATTTCCGGTGTAATTTCAGGTCGTCCAGCGGCATTGGGACTTTACGGTTGATATATGTTGCTCTATGTATTCTGGTACTTTGATTTCTTGTGGCAGACTATTCCTATCTTCTTCAGGGTCTTGCAGATGTAAGGTTGCGTAGTCTTGAACAGTTTTGCTGCATCAGATTGACTAATCGAGTCCTTGTTGTTAAAAGTACTATGGAACAATCTAATAGTACGTCCACACTACGGCCTATATTACATGATATAGTGCTATTCGTGATATAGCAGCTTTATCATGTGCTATATTATGTGATATCCCATATATTTGATCTGTCAATCTATTATAAGAATAATACTTGATATAGCTCATATCATCTAATATACTTAATATAATTCTAAAAAGCAGTGGCTGGCAACCCAGCAACGATAGAGCTGGACGATATCATTAATTCTCAAATGACATTTTTCATTTGATTGAATCAAAACAATACACAATTTTGCAATCGGAATAATTTGCATTATTGTGTGATAAAGCAAATCTTAAACAATTTGATTTTTTTTCGCCATCCATATTGTGGGTTTTGCACGCAATTAGACCCGCATGGAGATGAGAAATTATCTGCTTCTGCAAATTTCATCAGAAATTTTTTGTCAGATAAAAAAAATGTTTATACATTTGGCAAGTACAATTTGTATTTAACTGGTACGTATTTTGAGATACTACATCGGATAATTGGATTGTTTGCAGGCTCTTCCGTTGGTAAATGAAATGTGAAGAAATTTTGTAACGGTCAAATATGTTCGCGATACTCTTAAAACCAATGCAAAAGGCAAACTTCAATCGAATTATTTCTCACCTATCGTTGTTTTAGTTTTTATCAATCTCTCATTTCTCTGTGCACGGTTGTGGTTTGGTATGAAAGAGTAAAAATCATTCTCATTTTATAGCTATACCTCGGTATAGGTAGTCAATTGTTTGTCGTGTATCGATTATTTGATGTTGTTAAAAACTTAAACAGCCACGAATACCCGTTTTCTCGATCTTTGTTAAGTATTTGTTTTGAAATTTCATTTGTGAATTCTACGCTTTCTACATTTAGTTTACAAGGAAATGTGTTTGTGAATTAAGTTCATTAAATGTTCTTCGTTAAACTATGTGCAGCTAATTTTTATTTGAAATTTTGTATGAGTCTTTTGTTTGTGTCTTTGTTTACTTAAATGAATTCTGCGATATGCTTTTTGGAATTTTTTTTAATGAACGGTTTGTTATATTTAAATTTTTCCACAATGGTAACAAGTTATTTCGTAACCCCAAATTTATTAAGATTGTCAATGAGAACTTTAGCAGACCCTAAGAGAGATTGAAGTTGATGATTTTTACTAGTGAAAACTTTTTCAAAACCAAAAATTTCTAAAGATGAGTCGTAATTTATGTTAGTATTTTGTTGATTACGTTTTGTATTGTTTTTTGTAAGCAAAAAAGTGCAAAAAATATCGCTTTAAACGATTTATTCAAAATTTGTAACCTTTTTAATGAAGTAATAATTATAATAATATTGCTGTACCTGTAGATGTCTAATATTAAACGTCGATAGTTTTAATTGACGTTTTTTTTAAGAATACTGGTAATGGTCTATGATAATATAGGAGTTATTAAAATTCGTTGGACTTCAAAATAACATTGAAGTTTTCAATCTTAATATTTTTCAAAAATCTTTCGACATAAAGCCAAAAAAATTTGACCACCCTTATTAAACATCACGAATAAAATGTAGTCAATGGCTAACGATGATGAAAAGAGGTATTAAACTACTATTGTTTTCAATTTGCAATTCAAATTCTGATTTTTTTTGGATTTTTCTTAAATTCTCGACAAAAAGGATAATTTTTATGGAAAATGAGTGAGCCACTCTGCTGAAATAACATGTATCAAAGGTAGACATTGGCTAACGATTATATAAGACATGTTTCACTAAACATAAATTTTCTTTTATATTTCGAAATCGAAAGTAGGACTATCAAATTTATTCGTTGTTTTTAGCAACATTTGTACTTTTTAAGAAGCTACCTTCGCATTTAAGGCCACACGTGTAACTGTCAAAAGCACTAAGCATTTGTTGACACAGAAAGAACATTCTATCAATGTACGAGAGCTACGAGTAAGTTGTTACGAATAAAATAAATGAAACGTCTCTCTGGTGCTTGCATGAACGACTGACAGGTTTACTTTATCGGCTCAAAAAACGCAACCACGAGGAGTTGTTTAGCGTTTTACTTTTGTAGTATTTTTAGGAAGAGTGTAGTTGAGTCCGTGGTCGATCCACAGGAGTGAAGCGGCTGTCATCCACGAACAACAATCGTGAAGCCGAAAACTAGGTGCTGCGTGTGCTGCGAAAATAAGCTATTCACAAACTTTCTTTCAAATTATGTTGAAAACCGATATTTTGTTCATACAAAATTGATCCTTTATTGTACGAGGTTAAACTTGAACATAATGAAGACCGGATGAAATTTAAGTTATTCCTTCACGAATTTTCGAACTTTGGATCGAATGCTCTTCATCAAGTTCCGGACAAGTGTTGCATCGCATTTTTTTGACGATTGAGCCCAAATTTTTTTGAACTCCTGCATGTTACCAACTGCCTTACCAGTCTTCTTGAAGACCCTCTTCACGATTGCCCAGTAACGTTCGATGGGTCGAAGCTGAGGGCAATTTGGTGGATTAAAATTTTTTAAACGAAATCTATACCCTTTTCCGCAAGCCAATTGAGAGTGGTTTTGGCATAGTGAGCTGGCGCTAAATAAGGCCAAAACAGTGGAGGTGTACTATGTTTCTTATATAAAGGCAACAATCTCATCTGGAGACACTCAGATCGATAGATTTCCGCATTTATAGTTCTAGTAGTGTAAAAAATGGTTGACTTCAAACCACAGGAACATATTGCTTGCCATACCAGTACTTTTCGACCAAATTTCTCCACTTGAATCGACCTGTCCGCATTGCTCACATCCTCCCCAACGACGGCAGTAAAGTATTGTGGACCTGGAAGGGTTTTTGAGCCCCCCTTTACATAGGTCTTATCGTCCATCAAAACGCATGCATCCGGACGCTGCAAAAGACGCGAATACAATTTCCGGGCCCTTGTTGCTGCTCGCTTCTTCTGTTCGGCACTTTGTTTCGAGATTTTCTGCTTCTTGTAGGTCTTCAGGTGGTTTCGCCTCTTGATACGCTGGATCATTCCGACACTCGTTCCTGCTTTTTTGGCCAAATCCCGTATTGACATTGATTTGTTCTTCATGATTAGAGATACCACTTTCTGCTCCAGTTTTGGGAGGGAAGAACCGGGTTTTCTGCCTCTTCCTGGTAGCTCATCCAAAGAATAGTGTTCCCCAAACTTATTAATGATGGTTTTAATACTCGCATGATGAATTACAAACCGCTTCGCCAATTTTCGCATAGTAATACCCTTCTCACTTAGCCATGTGTCCAGAACCTTAATTTTCACTTCCTTTTCAATACGCGACATTTTGAAAACGCAGAATTTGAACCGCACAAACAAGAAAACAAAAGAAAGCTGACAGTCAAACGCACAGCATGCAGTGTTCAGAGCATAAAAAACCATCACAAATGCATGAGTACAACGCAAATGTATGTGGATAGGTTATATTCGATACACTCCTTAATTTGACAGCTCGATTTTCTCGAAGGCTTTATGCAGCAAACACAATATTCGCGGCGGAAGTTGTCGTGTTTTGTCGTTAATTTGATTTAAAAAAAAATCCGTGTTGTACTTAGGGTAGTGCTTATTAAAAGGACAGTATTTTTTCATTGTTTATCAGCCAGGTTTTATAATGTTTTACCTTAATTACTGATACCAGTAGTTTTGTAGAAGAAATATTGTAAAAAAATAAAATGCATTGTGAACCAAGCTTAAAATGTTCAAATCACCACTAGCGCCACTTTAAAAGTGGCTGGCTTCAAGAACAAACGCTCTCTTCAGTCTTCGGGGTAGATCTCACCAGAGCATGTTGACTCGTGAGAAGACCTGTCTAATGTGCTTGAGGATTCAATTCAGGATAAATAAATGATTTCCACCCAACCCAGCAGGAACACCAACATTTATGAGCACAATCGAAGAGAAGCAGTGATTGGCTGATCTTCGCGAAAATCGTTTTGTGCATTGTACAAAAAAGGTGTAATGATAGAATTTTGTTAGATGGAAAATAAATTTTCATTGAATATTCCATTCTAATTCAAATTTCTTAATATTTTTTAAAAATATTTTTCAACAAAGAGGACCACCCTAATGCAAAATAAGTGAACCATCCTAATTAAATATCTAACATAATGTCTCAGCAGTTGCCAACGATGATGTAGGATATGTTTCAACACTATTGCCATCCTTCAAGTCAAATTCAAGTCCTTCTCCCAACTCGAAAATTGACTAAGGATTTAGGACCCAGAAATTATATTGTCATAAAAAAATGTTTTTTTCGGGTGACACCAGATTTCGGCGTTTCATGTATTCCTAGGACATTTGGCACCGTAAAAAAATCGAAACTGGAAATTTTTCCCCCCTTGGGAGATTCTTAATGGGTTAAAAAAGTCAAACTTTGACCGCTTTAGGGGTCCACTTAACGAAGTTCGATTGTGTTCAAATTTAGCATGGAGCCTTTTTTCAAGGAGTCAAAACTGCTGCAGAGTGCTCAATGCTCTTTTTTGAAATTTGAAACGTCGCTTTTGATTAGCACCCAAGTACATATGAATAGTAATACTATTTTCAAACATTTAGTAAGATTCGATCATTTATTTATTTTCAGACGATTAGAAATCTTTTTTGAATTCCGTTGGTCAAATTATTCCCAAATATTTGATTGGCACCCTATTGAACATACAACAAGTTATTACGGATATTTCAACATTATGCCTTGTTCAGACTATAGAGTTATAACATGTTATAACGGTTAGCAATTAATTTCAACGAGAAATTCGTCATCAAGATAGGCTTATAACATGTTATAATTCTATAGTCTGAACAAGACATTATCCAATATTTGCAAGTATATATGGGCACGTGCGGTAGCGAGGACCGTAAGTTTTCCACAGATGGGCCAGAAACAGATGATTCCATTGGTTTTGGTATTTTATACACGGTTCAAAAGCCATGTCACCTAGCAGCTATAAACTGTGCTCTAGAACACATAACTTCTTTTCCACCTGCGCTTTACTTTACATTTTCTCTAGCAGTCAATGAAGTTGGTCAAACACTCAACGTATTTCCTATATGGAGTACGTAGAAGTTTGAGTGCCTTGTTTAAACGCTCTTACACTCTTGGCGCGCTCTTGGCTTGGGTTCCTTCACATTGGTTGATTTGAGGCAATTAGAAGGCGGACTCATTGGCGGGCGCTATGGAAGGCGAGCGTCAAATCACCTTAAATGATTTTTTCTCATTGGCTTGTCAAGAGACTTTGCTTAACCGGCAATGTGAATGGAGAGAGAGATGGGAAATTGGGTAGATGGTTGCATTCAATTCTTCCTCAGATATGGAAGGCATAAAGGGATGGACGTGCAATGTCCAATCACTACTTACTGAATTCACATACTTTCCAAGTTGGACTATCGGACTGCACGCTCTGTGTTGCGGCAGGAACTACCAGGATATCGTCCATGTCGTGTGGAAATGCAACGAGCATCTGAAGGCCAGATCTCAGGCGATCAAAACTCTGTGGCTACGAGGAGAACAAGCCTGCTTAAGACGTATTGGCGAGCCTTGATCTTGAGCACATAAATATAATCTATTGATTATTAAAAAGAGTTGATGTTGAAGTCTGCTCGCTTTTCTGCCACTAATTCCCTGCCTTTTCGTAATACCCTTTTGATCAACCGTTCTCGTCTCGTCGTTATCTTCCAAATCTTCCTTTTCGATCCGTTACAGGTTATCTCCGCTAAGCTCATCATTAACACCAAGCTCGGTAACGGCTGGTGATCTACAAAAATGAAACCCTTCCACATCCTATTAAACAATTGTTATCCCTAACGTTGAATAAACCGCGACTACTTCGATTCCTCAAGCTAATCGAGTTTTTTTTAAAGCAAAAACAAAATATATATTATATACAAAGGATGGAACGGTCAAAACTTGGTCGATTCAAATATGACGTAGTTTTTTTTAATCGTGCATTTAAAACACTTGAACACCCCTCATTTTGTAGGTGTATGCGTGCGGAGTTTGAGTCTATTTTGGTGTTGAAGCAAGAAGAGCAGCGTATCAAAAGTTTGCACGCGCATAAGCAAAATCCAATTTAATCTCACGCCGACTTGGCAAAATCACTTAATATTGCCAAATCAACCGTGACGAATGTTATATTTGGATAACATCTGACGTTAATAAAAAAGCCCGGATCAGAAAACCGAAACCAGAAAGCCTCTGCGACCGGAAGAATAGTGGCTCACATTTTCAAACGCAATCCCAGCGTTTCGATCAGAGATATCGGACACAAATTGGGAAAGTTACACACAACAGAGCAAAGAGCAAAGAAACGAGCTGGAATGTCAACATTTAAGGTTACAATTATACCAAATTGATATCATGATGATGATGATGATGAGATACTACCATCTATTGTAGCAAGGTAACTTTCCATAGCAGTGGAATAATCTGAAAAACGATTTGATCAGGATTCTATTGTTGTTTGTGATCTTCAAGCTCCTGTATGAAGGGCCAAAAACGTTTGGGTGGGCCCGTAAGCAGAGACACTTACGCGAAACCCGCAAATATAGGGAAGAGAATCTCCTTCCAAAAGCAAGTTTAGTCTCATGCCCCTTATCCAAATCGTTTTACTTGGGTGCCCTGATGATCCCTCCCTTTTCCCGTTATATATTATGTCGATATGATGATATTCAGTATATTTTGTAATGGTCATTTGATTGCTTACCTTGTGTTCGAAAATTTGTCTGAAAGTAAAATTGGTTAGGGTTTATACCGTTCTTTATTGCTCTGTGTTGTCTCGATGTTAATGAATTTGAAGAGTTGACTTTAGGATGACCATGTGATATTGCTCGTGGTCATAGGATAGGGAAGAGAACAGAAAGGAAAAAGGATTAGTGATTGGTAACACGCTATGCGCATGTGAGATTTTCATGGTGATATTCTCACAACGGCCGTTCAGAATGGTTCGACGAATGCATATGAGAGATCATTCCCGTTGAGTTTTCGCTTGTTTACTCAATTCCATCATGTTTGGTTATAGAATACAAGAAACGTTTTAAAACGTGCTTCATTTGGGAATAACAGGGCAATGATCCCCCATCGCATCTTCAAGTGATCATTACAAGCTGTCCATTTGGTTCAGGCACTTTTGAGCGTCGATGAGGCAGCCGATTAATACATAAAATATGCCGCGACCGACTCGACAGAACGCGCCCATATCTCTTTCTGAACCGAAGGGCAGGGAATGACACCAAATTGATACATAAGCAAAAACCAACAGCCAAAAGAAAAGCGCGTAGTTGTTGACCAAGTTTGATTGCGTAGTAATGGACGATGAAACATACGTCAAGGCTGATTTCAAGCAGCTCCCAGGTCAAGGGATTTATAGGGCTACCGGAAAAAGAAAGGTTCAAGATAACTTAAAACAAAAAAATGTTAATGTTCCTGGTTTGGCAGACGATTTGCACCTGTGGGCTAAATGCGAAAATTTCGTTATAACTGGAACTGTCAACCAAGATATTTATGTAAAGAAATGCTTGCAAAAACGCTTATTGATTTTCTTGAAGAAACATAGTTATTTCGAGCTGTTTTGGCCAGACCTCGCTGCTTGCCACTACAAAAAAATGGTTCACGAATGGTAAACCAATAGTGTGCAAATCGTACCCAAGGCGAATAACCCTCCAAACTCGCCGGAACTGCCTCCAATTGAAACATATTGGGCAATCGTAAAGAGGAATAAAAAAAAAACAGTTGGCAGTGCAAAACAGTTCAAGGCAAATTGGCGTTCATCATCAAATAAGGTTGATATAACAGCGCTACAAAACTTGATGGACAGTGTGAAACGTAAAGCCCGACTGCTCGCATCTGCAACATCGGAAGCCTAAGCAAATAATTTTCCAGTGATTTAGAAGGAGATGTTCGCTCATCACCATGAGGCACCAAGAGTGGACAGTAATGCTTGCTAGAATAAAAGATATGAAGAGAAAGTGTCGAACGTTCCGTCAGTGTTTTGAGAATTGAATAGAAGTATTGAAAATTGAGCGATCCCGCATTGGAGATGTATGGCAGAAGTAACGTCCTTGGTTCGAGTACCGCTCAATTTTCAATACCTCTATTCAATTTTCACAACCTGCCGTACACTGACGGAACTTTCGACACTTTCTTTTCATTTATTTCATTCTAGCAAACATTACTGTCCACGTTTGGTGCCTCATGGTGATGAGCGAACATCTCCTTCTACATCATAATCGTTACTCAACGTACGGATAATACAGTCATAACAATTACAGTATAAATTTTCCAGTGTTTTGTAGACGATGAACACCAGAAGCAATATAGATTGACCACTTACATAATAAACTAATCAGTGGACGCTTAATCATTTTCGATCAATTTTTGACCGTTCTTCCCTTTACAATATGATCTCGGCTTCGTTATGCTCTCTGGCGCTTGAGCCTAGTAAAAAATGAATAGAAAAAAATCTCAACATTCAGTGGTCCAGTCGGTTTGCTAGAAGTCCAATCCAAACTCCATTCCGCAAAATTATTCAAAGCAATCTTGGAAAATTGTTACGGAACGTCGGTAGAATTAATACTGTTCAATTGAATCAAAAATGATAGAAAAAATTCTTCAGTGTAGCTATAGTTGTAATGTTCGCCTTTTACCCATCATTTAACTTTGTTTTGCAATAAATTGCAACCAATTAGGCGCTGAGTCGACTTTCCATTTTAATGATTTCTTACTAGCGATCCTACTCGAACACTCACGATGTCTGCTTCTCATCGCTTCACTCCGTCCAATGCGTCAGTATGCCTCTAATAATGTGGAGGTACTCCTACGTGGGTCGGCTCGTTTCTGACACTATAAATTTATCAATTAAATTCTTGTTAAGGCTAGTTACTGCTCATCAATCTTCACCCAGAAAAACACCTATGAGTATAACGTGTCTGGCTGATGATGGCGGAACCGTGCTAGCAGTATGTACTTGTACATATTTGTATGTGTGCTAATGATTGCGACACGTGACGAACAGAAATCCACTGAAGAACAGAAAAAAAATCGATCATAATTCAAGGACATAAGTGTCTCAAATCCTGACTTATAAATCTTGAGAATTTTTCCTTCCTTCTTAGAACCAGTTTTACCTCGTATGCCTTACTGCCGCACACGTACTGCAATGATGCTGCAATGATCTTGCCCGTGGGTAACCTTGAGAGGGTCCCCTTGCCTATCAGAAGCACGATTTAATAAGATTCTGTTTTGTTCGCTCTCCCCGTTCTAGTTTGCCTTGCCAGAAGTCGTTGTTTTTGTTTTATTATTTGCATGCTTTTGGTCGCGGTGCTTCTCACTCATCCATTTGCGCCCGGCATCATTAAACAAAAATACAAATAGACTCGTTTTCGTTTCATTCCATCTCAGCTTCCCTTCGTTTGATCTAGTCTAGGAGATTTGCTCGAACTCGCCCCCCCCTCTTCCCGGTCTCGCGAACTCTATACATGGCACTCTATACATAGTATGGCAAATGCGTATGAACGTTTAAATCACGAGATCATTGAAAGAAATCAAGCTGTTGTTTTTTCCGAGCTTGACCTCACCTAAAATCACCTCGTATCACGTTACGCAATACGACGTTGGGAATCGAAAGTGTGTGCTACAATTTTGCACAACAGAACATTCGCTTGTGACGACGACGAGTCGAGGTACGCTTCCGGCGAGGTACAAAGGTACCAACCCATAACCGTTCCAGCAGTATGCTAGTTATGGCTTAGTATTAAAGAAGATCATAAAATACTGACAGTGTCGTGCCGGGTTATTTTCTGTGGGGGATGGGCAGAAAAATAAACAAGTTTAGAAATGTAGAAGTTTTGGAAATAAGTTCCAACTCCTATTTTTTAACCAGGCTATAATATTTGAAACAAATATGTTGAGATTCGGCCAGATTGCGGCTTTTTGCGTCATTCTGACCCGACCGTTTTGGTCACTTTCATCAAATTTTTCTTCAACTCGTTCTTAAACCCCTTGAACAATTTTCGAACTTTGGCCTTCATTTTAGCCCAAAATCTTTCCATCGGACGAATCTCTGGTGAATTTGGGGAGTTGGCGGTTTTTGGTACAAAAACAACGTTATTGTCTCTGTACCAATCCAACGTCGATCGCGCGTAATGGTATGATGTAGTTTCTGAAGGCACTCGTTGCGGTAAATTTCGCTGTTGATGGTACCCGTTGTGATGTACGATTTACTCAGTTTACCGCGGTATTGGCATATGGGCTCTGCCAGATCATGTATTTTTTGGCGAATTACACAAAGCTTCCAGTCTCTGTTCCCTTGTAGTTTGCCGAACGAACCGTTCTGTGACTTTGCCTTCAGAGCCACGTCGCGAATCGAAAGGTTCGGATTACACTTGAAATAATTCAACACCTTCCGGGCCTTCACAGGGTCAGCTGTCTTCTATTTTCTTCCACTACCGCTCGGTCGTCTGAGACTCTTTAAACGATTGTATCACCCGAGACACTGTGGTATGGGTGATTCCCAGTTGTCTTTTGATCCATCTCATGGTTGCAGTCGGATTTTCCATGACGGCACGCAAATTTCTCCGGAGATTTTCTTCTTGTTTCAATGACATCTCAATAACCACTGAACCGATTGTTATGAAATTTTGCACATGTAAACAATTCATTACAAACTAGTTATACTCAGATTTTTACTTACGGAAAAAAAGTAACACGCGGATAAAAATGGAGCATTTTTTTCGAGTACAGGCCTTACTTCAGGGAGGGGGTTAGTGTGCTCTACGCACCCACTATGTCCAACTACATAGGTCTTTGGTAGTTAGCTTTGCTGACCTGATGCTGATTCGATCGAGATGCTCCTGGATACAAGCAGAGTTCGGGCCGTCTGGTGGTCTATCCAGATCGTCCTCAATCTCCCTACCCGACCACTTACGGTACCTGCCGAACCTCGCGTCGTATGGCCTCTCCTCCGATCGAGAAAACCAGGGCCAGGACCGGGATTGGAACGTCTGGGAGTGCGGCATTACCCCATGGTCGTCCCTGTTCTCCAAGTCACGACCGCTTACGACCTCCTGCCGGATCCCGCGACGTTTAGCAGCTTCAGCTTTCCAGCATCTAGGTGGTTCTTAAACTTCATGTCCAGGAAATGTTTCACGTTTCCACAGTCTGACATCTCATACTCTGCAGATAAGCGTTGCTTCAGCTGTTTGATCATGGACATGTTTCTGCCGACAATTAGAACGTCATCCACATAGATCACCAGGAAAATCCTCCTTTAGGTTACCATGAAGAAAAGCCGTCTTCACGTCCATTTGGTGTAGATGAAAGAAGCAAACGTTTCCTCGTAGTCGATTCCAAGTCGCTGCATGTATCCCTTCGCCGCAAGTCGTGACTTATAGCAAACTGTTTGTCCATTTTCGTGTTCTTTAAGCCGGTATACCCATTTGATATTCGAAGATTTGACTTTATCGGGTCGCTTCGTGAACTTCCAAACGTTGTTGGATTTCATCGATCGTAGTTCGTCTTGAACCACCATAACTGCCTGTCACATCTAGGGAAAGAGGGCGAGAGCATTTGCTTCGAATCCGGTTATATAGTTGAGCAATTTACGCGGAAATCTGCACTCCCGTTCACTGCGGCTCGTGGTCAGATCGCTTGGTAGGCCAGAATCTTCGCCACGTTCAAGTTGCGAAGGCAGCGCTGTGGGCTCATCTTCCTCTTCGATTTCAGCGTTGTCTTCCGGCTCGGATACCATGATCTCTTCAACTGTCTCATCTGGTGCAACAATCTGCGTGATTTGGTCTGCATCTTCCCCTTCTTGCTCATACATTACAGGAACAACGAATCTTTCTTTCCTTTGGTTATGGCATTCCTTAGCATATGAGAAGCAACCGTCGTTAAATTTGATGTCACGAGCAATCACAATCTTGCTTGTTCCACAGCCTATATCTGTTGGGAGCATATCCTACTATTGCAATTTCTTCACTTTTGGCATCAAGTTTCTTTCGATATCGGTTGGGTATCCATACGTATGCTTGACAACCAAAAACTCACAGTTTGTCCAGGCTTGGTTTGTTTCCTGTCCATCTCTCTGCTGGGGTTAGGTCTTTCGGCAGGGCAGAGGTGGGGTTTCGATTCATGAGGAAAACGCCTGTCAGTGCAGCTTGTCTCCACATTGACTTCGGTAGCTTCGAGTCAATCAACATCGTCGAAACCATTTCAAGAGGAGCGAGGGTCAACCTCTCCGCAACTCCATTTTGCTGGGGAACACGCGATTGTTGGCTCCATCTGTATTCCTTTCGGTTTGTAGAATCGATGTTGGTTTCCCAAAAAATATTCCCGGTCTTGGTCAACCGTTAGCTTGGAAATACGTACGCCCGTCTCAGCAGTTGCCATGGCCTTGAATTCTTGAAACTTCAAGAATACCTCCGACTTTCGTTTCAGCAGAAACACCATCACAAAACGACAATGATCATCGACGAAGGATACAAAGTAACGGTAGCCATCTCAAGGTACGTGACTCGATCGGTCCGCATACGTCCGAATGGATACGCTCCAACATGCGAGTGGCTCTTTCTCGTGTGCCGTTGAATGACTCGCTGGATGTTTTTCCTGGATGCAAGTATTTCAGAAATCGAGTTTGCTAACATTTACCTTCATTCTAAGTACCAGCTGCTCAATGACCGTTGTCTTCATGCCGTTCTCACTAAGGTGGCCAAGTCGACGATGCCACAAATTAGTCATATCGGAACTGCGCAGATTTACTTCTCGTTGATCGACCTGCACTTCCAGTTCATAGAGGATACCTCACAGGGGAGCGGTGGCAATACTTAACCGCTCCATCCCTCTTTAGTGTTGCAATTTTGTTTCCAAGTGTAACTTCAACGCTTGCCTTTTCAACTTCTTGACCGACATGAGGCCGTCCTTCAGATCAGGAACAAATAACACGCCCTTGACCTGCATTAGCACTCCACGGTTGCTGATTTCAGTGACAACTCCCATTTGATTTGCCGTCAACGATTGGCCATCCTTTGCTACATTGATTCGTACCGGCTGCTTCAATTTGCCTAGGGTTACAAAGCACTTCTTGGTATTCACGAAATGTTCACTGGAACCGCAATCAAGCTTGAAGATGAACTGTCCGACTCTGCACAGTGAGAAAAATGGGACCCAAAATCACAACTAATTAAAGGCCGCTGGATCAGTGCCCTGTAAAACAGCTTGTCTTATGTTAAAAAATGCGAGGAATCGAATGGTGATAGCTTCATCTTGGGCAGACCCCGGGAAGTGGCTCATTTTGCCCGATTTTTCCCTTATTTCGGAAGAAAAATTGAATAATCACACATTTATCATATTGGCTCTGATAATATTGCATCTACTTGTGCTGTACCATTGTGGAAATGTCTGAAGAATGCAATTGTGGTAATATTGTCTTGTAAAAACGTCAGGAACTGTCCATTTTGCCTGATATTCCCCACATGCTGAAAGTACTAGATATACCATGTGATTTTGAAAATTTGGGCGAATGAGAATCTTTAAAAATGCAGTACACTAGAAATTAGAAGAAATTTAGTATTCTCCATTCTAAGTCGAGTTATTAGTACGAGACACTGAAGAAGTCTGCACATTGTAGACGAAATACGCATATCTGTCGAAGATAAGCAAAGGTAGTTGGAATTAAATGGAGAATACTAATTTTTCTTCTAATTATTAGTTAGAGGCATTCCACTAAACAGCTCAAACCCTCTAGGATGCAATACACTATTGTGGAACTGTCCAGGAAACTGAATGGAGAGTATGTCGTCTTCTGTAAACATCAGTTATTGACCATTTTGCCCGCTGTTCCCTACACTGATAAAAAAGCAATAATAATATCTATGTGTCCCATCTATGATTTTTTGCAATATAATCAACAAATAGTATCTATTGGTAACCACACATACTATGTGTACACATAACCACTATGTGTGACCACACATACTTTTTATTTGTCACATAAACTTCATTAGTGTTTCTCAGAGGGTGCTGTTTATCTGTGAACACATCAGTATTATATGGAATTTTCTATTGATTTTTGCCAATAAATATGTGTGGATTACCCAACAAACATCGGTGTTGAATTAGAGCTTGTTCAAACAAATTTGGAGAAGCTATTCAGCTATTCTAGAAGAAACAGCTGAACAGCTTCTCCAAATTCGCTTGAACAAGCTCTAATTCAACACCGATGTTTGTTGGGTATTTCCCGTGTACATACTGGAAGAATCAATAGATAAAATGCGATTTTTGGAATAGCTGCGCATTAGAATCAAATCAAATGCACTACAATATTATGAAAATATCTGGAAAATCGAATGAAGTGGATGTAGACTTATACAGAAGTGGCTCATTTTGCTCGATTGTCCCCTAATTTTGAAAATATAATTGGATAAGCCTACATTTATC
Organism: Aedes japonicus; assembly: GCA_034211315.2. Taxonomy (NCBI): domain Eukaryota; kingdom Metazoa; phylum Arthropoda; class Insecta; order Diptera; family Culicidae; genus Aedes; species Aedes japonicus. Next base: position 33,840 of record JASCZW010010303.1, read on the forward strand.
ATATTTTCACTAATAATATTGAACCCATTTGGGATCTTCTATTGTAAAAATGTCTGGAAAATCCAATGAAAGCAATATCTTCTTGTAAAAACCTCATGAACTGTCCGTTTTGCCCGATATTCCCAACATATTGAAAATACTAGATATGTCATGTGGTTTTCGAAATTTCCGCGAATTAGAAAGTATAAAAAGGCAACGCACTATTGTATAATTGTCTGGGGAATTGAATGGAGGGGATGTCGGTTTGTGTAGACATCAGTTATTGTCCATTTTACCCGTTTTTCTCTGCATACTGGAAAACTCAATATATATAATGCGGTTTTTGAAATAGCCTTGCGCTACAATAAAATCAAATGCACGGCAATATTATGAAAATGTCTGGAAAATTGAATGAAGGGGATGTCGTCTTGTGCAAACCTCGGGAAGTAACTCATTTTGCCCGATTTTCCCCTTATTTTTGAAGAAAAATTAAATAATCCTGCATTTATCATATTTGCTTTGATAATATTGAGCCCATTTGTGCTTTAGTATTGTGAAAACATCTTCCCGGGGTCTGCCCAAGATGAAACTATCACCATTCGATTCCACGCATTTTTTTACATCAGATGAGCTGTTTTACAGGGCACTTAACCAGCGGCCTTTAATTAGCTGTGATTTTGGGTCCCATTTTTCCCGCTGTACACTGTCCTGCTCAGTACTACTACTATACGTCAGCCATGAACACTACTGGCCTCGCACTCCGCAAACGTGGCACTTCCCGTTAAACTTATTGTTGGCCTTCTTCTGTTTTTCTCCGGCGAATACAGCCGGCCGTTCCTCCGGGTTCAGGGACCGCTCGTTCCACTTGGACTCCTCGTCGATCAATCGCGTCTTCATTACTTCATTGGTAAGATCTTTCTCCGGCAGGTTTTCTAGGGCCGTACGATTCCGGTAACGTGTGACTGAGTGACGAGCAGACATCATTCTCCTCCAGCTTCGAACCAGCCCACAGTGGGCCAGAACTGATGAAAACTAAAGAAAAAATATGTAACTTTTGTCGCTTTTAAGCGCGGCTTGGAAACAAGGCCATTTCCGCTTGGAAATTGTCTGAGAAATTGAATGGAATTAGTTTCAATCACCGCACGGATATGGTTGTAGAGTTATAGAGCTTATTTTACCCCACTTCCGCTTATATTCGAGAATAATTTATAGACATCTTTGCACGGAGAGCTTCAAGATCAACAGGATAGTGCTAGTCCCATGTGAAATTTCCTGAAAAATCGAATAGAAGTTTTTTCAGCAACCACACGACTCTGTGAACGAAGATATGGCTGGTTTTACCCCACTTCCTTTTGTATTCTTGAATAGTTTAGAGATTTCTTTGCTGGGAGTGGCTCAATTTCAACCAAGTAAGACTAGTCCTATGTAAAATTTCCTGAAAAATCGAATGAAAGTTGTTTCATCTACCGCATGGCTCTGTGAACAAAGATCTGACTGATTTTACCCCACTTCCCCTAATATTATTGAATCATATATAGATATCTTTGCTCGGAGTGGCTCAAGCGCAACAAAATAGGACTAGTCCAATGTGAAATTTCCTGGAAAATCGATTAGAGGTTGTTTCAATCAGTGGTAAAATAAGCTCTATAACTCTACAACCATATCCGTGCTGTGATTGAAACCAATTCCATTCGATTTTCAAGACAATTTCCAAGCAGAAATGGCCTTGTTTACAAGCCGCGCTTAAAAGTGACAAAAGTTACAGATTTTTTCTTTAGTTTTCACCAGTTCTTGCTCACTGTGCAGCCATTTGAAGCTTCCGAATCAGGTCTTTGAACTCTAAAAAGTGCGCGCGCATGGAACCTCCGTCCTTCAGGTGCAGACTTGCGATTTGCTTCCGGATCAGCGTTTGACGTCCCGTCGACTTCTTGGCGAAAGTGTCCTCCAAACTCTTCCACATCTCTCTCGTGGTGTCCTTGTCACGAATTCTTCCGAGATATTCGCCCGCAATGAAATTTACCAGGAGTGACTTGGCCGCTGCCGCTGGGAGCTTCTCGGAAATCACATTCCAAAGTTTTGTGGCTTGCAGGAACATCTTCACTCGTAACTGCTAGGTATCATATATGGCGCCTGCAATTTGCGGGATTCCTTGAACCGCAACTTCTCTACGTGTGTGAATACGTAAATCTTTGGCGAGAGTTTGATTGGTTGCTGTCAGGTATACTTGAATCAGCGATTGCTTCGTTTTACAATATAAACCTAACACTCTTAACTAGTTTTACCCAACGTTCATAAATTTTTACCCACGCAATAAAAAGTTATCCACTAAAGAAAGTGTTGCATTTTTTTGAGTAAAATCTTCATCAGATGCAAGTAAAATACTCAGTTGGTATCGACGGTGGAATAGAATTTGACAAATTTAATAACTTAACTAAAGTTAAGGCATTTATGGGCAACTCCAATGTTTCGTTTTCTTAAATCAGAGAAGAGTAGACTGCCCGAGAAGTGAAAAGAACAATTCCTTGCTCCTCTCGCCAAACGCCTATGTACTTTCCACACATGTCATGTAGGGTATGTGTCCCTTGACTCAGCCTATTATGCAACCATCGATTACATTTTTTATTATAACTCATAAAGTTTTTAAGCTGTAGGCGTGATTCAACTAGTAAAACACTTGCAAAAATAAGTTTGATAAGGCATTTGGTAGAATGTATCACGAAAAGTGACACAACTCTTGTTATAAAGTCAGAAACATTCGAAAGATATGGATTTAATGTCGGTCTACTGGCGCCAAATTGGGTCTATTCATGGATGCAACTTCGTCCCATTCGATGGATTTATTACTAAATGCAGTCTTTGTACAGTTTTTTTTTCTAGTTTTATGAATTAAGGCATTGCTAGCTGTATTTCATTTACTTATTACAACATTCCACAAAACAAACTCAAGTAAAACTACCTCGAAACACTTAAGTGGTGTTCATGTATGATTTATTAGCCATTCAATAATGAAAACATTATAATTCACTATACAATGATTTTGTTCCTTCGGTTTGTGTTAAGATGAGGCACTTGAATATAAACAACCACAAACTCATGCATTTCTACTTGAAATTTTCCAATAACAACCTTTTTGCTACGTTATTGATACAACATGCCATAGTTGGGAACATTCAAAATAATATGTCCCCAACATTGGGTCTACGATTTTCTCGTAAAATCATTGTTGTTTCAGCAGTTTGAACAGTTAGTTTGTAACGTGTAACTATTTTCTGCACAGCCAGACTGTATTGCTTGCTTTATCGACTCAATTAAGCCAAATTTAGATCACTTAAAGATAGGTAGATCATCTGTTCAGCTTAACCGGTGAAATCATGATGCCCCAAAAGTGCAAGAAATCGAAAATTACGCGAAAGTGAGCAACTATAGCTTGATTGATATTGTCTCAATTGCTTTGGATATCATCGGTCATCGTAATAGCAACGTGATTTTGTTGATTATCGCTAAATTAATGACACATTTGGTACATAGGCCGAATGAAGGAGCTTAGGCTAACATTACATCCCATTACCC